>JAQIXW010001986.1:0-17007 GCA_034700685.1 Willowsia buskii | reverse complement strand
AATAAGCCATTTTTAACCTTCCTCAGCCATCAACTGCAATGTATATAAGAAAATTGACAAGCTGAATATCAGTACTCGCATCGTCTAGTCTCCTCTCCAAACCTTGACAAAAGAGTTGTAAAAAGTCACTCTTTTGTGATTCATCGCGTCCTCAACAATCATATCGGATGTTCACATTTACGGTGACTTACAGAGTGAGCTGCGTTCTTGCGCTCCATTTGTTTTCAATACATTACTTCTCCGGATCTGTGATTTGAGTATTGTAAATGTAAAAAAATGTACCACGTAAACCTACAATCAGCATTTCCTTTATGACGATCCTTTCATGATTTTAGTCTTTATTACGAGGGTATCTCTCTCAGTCTCCTCATATTTTCAAGTTCATATTTATATTGCAGGGGATTTTCATCTTTTATTCTAACGATTTTTCAGATGATGCAACATGCAACCAAAGCCAATTTTGTTCTACTGAAAATATGTCAACCTAACTTATCGTGTGGAGGGTAGACATGCCTTTGAAAAACCCATGCATACTTTCTTGGCACTCCGGTTGTGTTAATTCATTTGTTTAATATCTAGTGCCTTCACTTACGTATCATATCTCTTTTATGTAGATATCTTATTTTTTTACAGCCGGTAAATAAAGAGATTGGTTTTGTTAATGGTGGTGGCAGTATGCACACTTGCGCTGCTGATCAGGAACCTCCATTCTATCCTCACGTGGCTTCTTTTGTTACCAGAAAGCTTTCTAGCTGCTGCCTGCATGGTCGTAAAAATATGCTTTCCTCTATTCTCTCTTGTACTTTCAGATTTTTTAACAGCTTCTGTTTGTTTGAAAAGGAAGAATAAGTGATTTGGTATGATGCTTTTAGCTTTTACTTTTCCTTTTGTTTGATTAACTATTTTAGAGCTTAGCACGAACGCATAAAGCTTTGGCCGTTAAATGTGCTGAGAGTTGCAGCTTTACTTGAATCTTAATTTTCAAAACGAAAAAACCATGTATAAGCATATCATAATATTCGACATAATGTTTTCAAAAACTTTAATACATACTTTCTTTAGCTTGTCTCGAAATCATTCAGCAACACACTTATTTGTAAGTTTACGCCTGTGACACCCAAAAGTATTCTCAGAAATACATTCTTAGAATTAAGCAAAAATTAGCGTTTTCAACAAAAACATTGGTTTCTTCGGATTTGAAAAAATCAACTTTTATGCAAAAAAATTGTTAGTATATGAAGCAACAAATATGGTATACTAAATATATATGAATGCATACCACATTTTTTCAAACTTTACTTTACTTTGCACTACTATTATCGCCTGTACTATCGCACGTTGTTATCATACTGGCACGTTGACAGTTCAAACATTTTAGCATCCATTTCATCAAAAAGCAAAGTAGGCGACACGAAACGCCATGCTCTCATCATCGCAAGAATATCAGTGTTTTGTAGAGGAAGCAGAGCTAACGAAAACATGAACGACGGCAGAAAAGCAGAGCGTGTACAAAATCCATACCCATTATTGGCCATAAAAACCGGTGAACTGATAAGTCAAAGACAAGAGTAGGTAGTTAAAACGAAGTAAGTAGAGTTATATTACTAGTCGGTATAGGGAAGCATTTTACAACAGCTCCTTTCTTTATCATCATCATCGTTCACACTTTGGCAATAAAAACGTGCGATTGTATAGTATTAGCGATATCTGCTAATGCACCATGTGAAGATTATAATATTGAATATTATGTCACCTTTAAGAACACACTGGTGCATACATAAAATATTTTCCTTCTGAAATTACACCACTAACTTATCTACTTTTGACTTTGGTTTTTGAGCATTTCCTTTACAATGTAAAGTACATACTTTATAATTTTCCATAAAAATAAGATTTAGGATCCCTTTCACCATTAATCATCTTAAAAACTCGGAATATTTTTATAGATGTTTTTACGACTCTCTCTCTCTCTCTAGCTCATCTCACAACTGCACTGCAAACTCTTGCAGAGAGTAACACCACAGATTGCAGTAACCAACAACCAATATGAAAAATTTACCCCTTTCGTTTTTGTTTCTCTTTTCGCGCTTTTACAACGCATTACATTTTATTATTGTGATTATGCTAATGACATCATCAAAACTGTATGTGCTCTTCACAGCCGCAGCTTAAGAAGCCCCTGTAGATTTTATAATCACAATAAAAAAAGAATATATTTTTCCGTTCGTAAAAATATGCATAAAATTTCAACTTCGCTCATTTACTATTTAATGGTGTTGTAAAGGCTTCACCCTTTGAACTTGTGACTTGATTAGCTGTGTAAAACAAAAGATGTATTCGATATATATGTTTCGTTGTATTAAGAAACACTTGCATTAATAGTTTTTTTCTCAAGGCAGGTTATTTGAGAGTAGATTTATGTTTTAATGTACCTACTTGTTTTGGTTACGTAAATAAGACTGTAATGAAATTCTTATTCTATGAAATGAAACAATGTTTGCTACATATTGTGTAATTTTGAGATTTTCTCGTGTTCAAAAATGCTGTATCTAACACACAGCATGTGATCGATAATGGAGAAAAAATAAAACAATTTTTCGTTAAGTCTTCCACCCCTAGTTTCAAGATGACATACGTATAAATAAATGCCAGAGATTCTGAGGATGAGAATACCAAACTATAGAGATCTGCTGTTGAGACTGAAGCAGCGACGGAGCAACAGCAGAGACAAGACATGTTGGAAATTAACTTACGTACTTTATGGACTTGACGTGCCTACCTATCTAGATGGGCATATAGGTATTGTTACGAATCGGAATAACACATGAAGAAGAAAAGTATACACAATTAAAAATATTCGTCCATGCATGCCATAATAATAATTTTCATTTCCCCTGTGGAATTTCGTTTACTACGGCTACAACCATAACAACCATAACATCTCTGTCAAAGTCAAGGTTGTAGTAGAGATGATGATGATGGTGAGGTTTGGGTTTGGTCTAAGACATTCCAACTCCCAGACATCAAGAAAGTATACCTTTTTCTATATTGTCATTGTTAACTAAACAAGTGTCTTCTTCCCAGAAACAGCTTCACCGTGAATAATTATTCAACACATTAATTACGGTGATAATAGTCATTGTAATAACTCTATAGGGAATTCATTTATGATCCTGTGTACCTAATGGCAAGATCACAAGGGAAAATTGTCCTTGATCTTGTACTTTTCACTCGACTAGTCGAGCAGCAAGGAAAACTGTGAGCAAGTCAAAGGGTCAACACACCAAAACGACAGAGACCGGCACGTATATTAAATTGTCAGCTTGCCTTCAAATTGAATTTTGTAAGCAAATTAATAATGTAGCATGTATTTGTACACAGATAAACTGATAGGGACTTGGGGCTACGGGGCTGATAGCTTGAAGTACTTTACGATAACTGCAATGCAGTAATAATAATAATTACTATTATTTCTATCTACTTCTGCTACCTACCAACCTGTCCTGTCCATTTGCTTACCACTGGTTTATCAGGGTACGAATTTTCATGAAAAGACAATATAAAATGGCAAACGTAAACGCGAAAAGGGTATTTTAAACAGTGCGTACGAAAATCGTGTTTTTATATCTCCCCGTAAAATATCATAAACCAGTGGTCGTGGTGCTTTTTAACTGCTTTTACGGCTGCTGGCTGCAGGTTGATGGACATCTTTCATCTCAATACATATAGAATACATAGATTTTTGCATTATTTGAAGAAAAAAAAGAATCAGTGATTTAATAACCCTTTAATGGGAAGCTATCTACCACGACTTTAATTAGGAAAGTAGATGGTACCGTGACATGCCATGACACTGGCATACATACATAGACATTTTAACCTCTTTTGTACACGCTTCTGTGTAGACGTTTATCGATTATTGTGTTGTTTTCTGTTTGAAAAAGTGGACAACCTGAGTCATCCAACATCCTCAAAGCTCCGGTATATATCTGTTGAACTTGTTTGAGGTGGAGAGTGAAGAGAGATATACAATATGGCAGTTTACTTCTCTTAAAAATGTGATGTGCAGCACAAGCTTATTATTTTCCCTTTGAAATTTTACGATCCGTAATATTATGAATATATATTGCACGACTATGGCACTTTTCGCACAGCAGGAAAAAGCACGAAGAGAAAATAAAAAGCATGAGGGAGGCAGCAGACGGGAAAGGCAAAAAAAAAGAAAATGAATACTGGGCGAGTAGGTAAGAGCAGTAAAATTCAATTGTTAAGAGAAAAATGGAAAACTCATGTTTCGTAAGTACACTACATTAAAATATGAATCACTACAACCATGCTTGAAAAAGTTTAGCTAAAACCGCCACAAAAAGTGATAACTGAACAATACGTGTAATCAGAGTGACAAAAGAACCACAAAAGACGGTAACAGCAATCTCACTCTAGTCACTTGTGTGTGAAATCGCGAAATACGAATGATGACTCTGACCTCATCTTGGCATCTCTGACAAAAAGACTTGGTGAAAGAAAACCTATACGTACATCTTACTGCGTTCAGTGCAGATGAATATGCTTGCAAATCGTAATGTTTTTTTACACTTCAAAGAAGACATAATTGTGAAAATTACTTTCGTTTAATGATTTCTTTGAATATCATTTTTAGAGCAATATAAAGGCTTCCTTGCACGTCATAAATCTTTGATTTTTTATTCAACTCCTCAATAAACCAATGATACAAAGGTGAACTAAAGGCATGTGGAAACTAAATAAAAAATTATTACTCATACTCACATGTAAAGATACGTCCATGCATTCCAATCCCGATATCAGACACTCTTACGCAATTAGCCTCAGTATTTCCGCAGTGCAGATGATCTGTGATGCTATCATATCATGAGTCACCACACCACTTTGTTCCGTAAATTTACAACTCTTTGATCTGCTCCCCTTTCTCGATATTATCGTCCGATGAAATCAAGATGAGAAACAAAACATACAACATCCGCCAGAGCGTATGCCGCCGTAATCTCACCCTCCTCCTACGTAACAAACGTTACGTTCATTTGCAATATTAACAACACGGAATTTTTTGACAGCCAAACCATCCCACCATCACGCGTTAAACGGCCAAACAACAATATTGCACTTTTTCTCGTGGAGATAGTATACTACAAGTACAGTTGTTGCAGTATTCCTTCACAACTTTTTTCACTATGTGTATGATGATGCTGGGCACTCCAAAGTCTCATAGGATTGAAGCTGCGAAAAAAACACACAGATAAACAGTAATTGCTTAGTCACGAACGACCTCTGAAAGAATGAAGAGTTGAGGATACTACAGCATATCACAACGACTTTTCGTATAAAACACTTTAAAAACGAGACTGTCAAGAAAGTTAGCAAAATGGCAATGTATGCATGACATGACAGATTGCGCGTTAATTTCACGCGTAATCGCTGAGAATGCCATTACTTTGTTGCTTTTTGTTTGACTCTTGTAACACTTTTCTTTCAAGCACTAATTTCACTTGAAACTCCTGTCTATTCAACTCTATTCAAAATCATATTGAACTCAAATAAATAACAATAATATCTATAGGTCACAAGTCACATCTCTGCAGCAAATCATATATAATAAAAGTATGATTTTAATTGCAGAAATTTTTAATTTTATTGTTCTCTTTATTAGGAGGCGGAGGACATGCATATGAGCCGATGAAACCTGAAGCTAAAGAAAACAAGAACGCTGAACATACCTACATCCGTATATGAGGAAGCTTTATAATGAGCTCGCTGTATATTATTCGTCTTAAGTATTTATACTCATGCAAATAAATTCACGTACTGTGTTTCGTTCACCAACACCAAACACGATATCTTACAACTAGTTAATCTAATTTACAAAACGGTAGCAATAACGTAACAACACGAGTTTTATGGGTCATTAGTGAGTGGCAGATATATCTCGGAGACTTAAGACGAAAGGAAACAGGGCACGCATATATATGCAAGCTGGCGTGCATAAATCAAAGCTTGATTTACGAAGTAAACTGTCAAGCCAGCATCCCGACCTGTTGTATGTGAAGTGAGCTGGAAACCCTTAAGAAGGAAGCCACTGTCGATAAAAGGGTTAACAAGTGCAGGACATCCTATGATCATCCCAGGAACAAACTGTCACGGTGTTTTACCCCCAAACTCGAATGAAACTAACACACAAAATGTTATTTTTTAAATGTTGTACTTTTCGCTAATATCCATGATAAACAATGTTTCAACGTTTAAAAAGTATACTAGAACAGTCACAACTTTTAAATAACGCTAGACACCATCATCACCAAAAAATGCATTACGCATAGCCTTTTCTTTATGGTCCGTGCTTGTCAAGCAAAGACCCAGGTGGACTTGTAGATGAGGACTGACGGTGGAAGTTGAAGATGCTGCTTTTTGCCTAGAAGTTTTGGTTCATGTTGATGATCAGCTAAGCATCATCATGATCTTCAGGAGAATGACGAGGGTTGAAATCACAACACCAAACCAACCACCACTCAACCGTGTGTGTACGTACGTTTTTGTGTGGATGATGCACAAATAACAAGCACGCATACGCAGGCACACATTATTTTAAATATACGTAGGAAGATATATCCATCACATAAATACCCAAGTACTTTTCTTTTATACAACTTTTCTTGCTGGTTCCTCTTGTAAAGTAGTAGTAATCCAATCTGTCTTGGCTATTCAGTATTTAATGCATTGTATGGAAAAGGAAGGTAAACGAAGTTTTGATTATTATTACTGATGGCATGCATGCATGCGGTCCACAAAAATATTTCCTACTTACTGCCTTACTCTTCTTACAGGCAACCAGCGCAAGCAGCCCTACACTAATCTCGGAAAACTCAAGTGTTTTTCTCTTCCTCGTTCAAAAGAATTTTTTTGGATCCAAGTCTTCCATGTGTGCCTTTGAATTGCCTGTGTGTTTACTTTGGTATGTAGACTGCCTCCAGTTTGTAGTAAAATGCATAGTAAAAAGGGAACAAAGCTCCTTATTATTCTGCTGTGCTATCATAAAGATATAGTTATGCACATACCTCAAGGGCCCCTCACAGAGAAGGCAGGTCTTAAACTTGTCTTTTATAATACCAAGCAATAAAAAGTATACGTTCCTACAATGCATATATCTTTCCTTTGCAAGTACGTTACAACATTTCGAGTCTTCAGTAAATCAGTAGTCTACAACAGCTCATTGTTGGGTTATAGTAAAAGATGAACCACCACCACCCTACCATTATTATTTACAGATGCATCACGATGATGAGCACAACTATTTCTCAAGACTTCTTTTAGTGCAAGCCGTGCTGGAGAACACGATGAAAAAATATCTGGGCCACGACACCACCACAATAACAACACATACACGATGATGATGATGATCATGCTTAGTTCTCCACATGTATATTCTGATATACCAGTCATCCGTTGTCAGTCGACTTTGATTTTGTTGGCCCCTTATTTCAAACACATAAGCATTGCGACCACGATGTGATGATGACAAAATATGATAAGCCGTAGAGATGGTATAAGGGACTATTCACATGAACAACACAACAATGCCTTTCGATTGTTGTTTTTGTTTTCAAATATATAAGCCATCAAAATATATCTATAAGCGGTAAACATGGAATGGGAAATTGTACTTGAGTGTAAATATGTGAACATGCGTTGTTCATCTATAAAGGTACGTGCACACATGAAAGGAAATTTGAGACTGGAATGATCACGATGATGATGATTCGATGAAGAAAGAGTCCCTTTTCTTCTACTTTATAAAAACACCAAATACCTAGGCATAATGCAACACAGAATATAACGTACATAAAAAATGTGCGTGTGCTTTATAGAAAGCTCAAGCAAAATGCAACAAGTACACCACACGTTTTTACCCTTACGAGAAATCTTTGGAGAAGGAAATTAAAAAGGAGAAAAGGAGTGATTTTTTTTTTTCGTTTAAGCAGGCATGAAACTACAACTCCAACTTGCTAAACAAAGTAAGAAAATAAGTATGATGATGATGATGATGATGAGTTTGAGTCAGAGGATGATCATCAGAGTTTTTCTTATAGTTGGTGCATCAATAGATCCCTTCTTTCACGCAGACATACACTGACAACTGAGCGCCAGTGTCCATCTCTTCAGGCATTACCGTCCTTTACAGTTTACAATGTTGAATGTATTTTTTTTATTGTTTGGGTCTGGTGGTAGGTATCATCCTATTGAATTGAATCTTTCTCGCATCATTATCCATCTTATTCATCATAGGTAAAAACGAGTAAAAGAACACTTGTTTGTCGATGCTGCTTCAGATGTTATTGTTATTATTGCTGTGTTGTCTATCTTCATTCCTTCATACTTCATATGGTATTGGCATTACAATGGCAGTCTTTCGGACAAGGTATCTCTTCTTGACTATCATCTTCATCATTGTATCATTGCTATCACATGAATGCAGCGGAAAACAATGTAATAATAATACAAGCTCACAGGTGCTCACTACCATTTGGTCATTTTAAAGTCAGAGAGCTACGCACGCAATAAAAGCATATAATTGTGACGGGATTATGGGATAGAGGTAGAATAAAAAATACAGAGTCGAATCAGAAGAAGGAAGATGATGCTCATATAATAATGATATGTATTTGAGTGTGTGTACACAATACTAATTAAATGCACAAATCTATAGTCAGGTGTAGTGAGAAGTAGTCGGAGAGGGTAAGAAATTGCTAAAAAGGTAGCAGCAGGATACAAGATTAAAATTACGGCGATACTGCACTCTGCGCTAGACTAAAGGTAAGTTCTATAAGTTGCGAGTGAGAAATATCTGAAAACTATGGATGGGCTCTTGCCATAAATACACATTTTATTAGAATTTTACAAGAAAATCTTGTTAGCTTAGACATGGGATGCTGATTTATAAGCTACATATATTGCCATTTCGTTTGATGTAAAGATGCAAACAGAGGACAAATACTTTCATATCTCGGGATTTCTTTCTTTCCTTGTGTTTGAGTGTAAATGCAAACTTGATGCAGCAATAGCAATATGTATACATGCAAGAGATAAGACTAAAGAGAATTCTCTGGACAGTCAGCAAAAGTCTCAGAGAGAACTGATGCGAGCATGTTTCCTAGTTTTGCTCTTCCATTTTCAACCTTTTTCTCTTTCTGCACTTGACTGACTCGTTTTTTCTTTGCTGTGGATGGAAAAGATTTATCATTGTCATTGCTGTGTTGAGTTACTGAATTGATTATTAGTCGGATCAGATCATGATGATGGTGGAGTTGATGATGGTGAATGACCACAGAAAGTGCATTGGGTAGAGTAATTTTATGCATAGCAGCTTTGGTACTACTGTAACGAAGACAAAGGCAGCATTTTGCCATGCAATGAGATACTATGCAAAACATCATATTTCTTCATTTTTGACAGTTATCAGGTGGACCTGGTAAGTGGTGAGGAACAGATAACAGCTAGTCTGCTGTGGTGAGGAGCTATCTACAAGTAACTGTGTACGACAGCGAGTAATCAACAACCAGTAATAAGAAGGGACACCGAAAGTTTGATCATCGCTAGTAATCAGCATAAAGATTTTTGAATTCCTATGTCTGCATGCTTCAAACAAGTTTTTGGGAATATAGGATAATGATTTGATCAAATATTAGATCAGATTGTCAGATATGAAGAGTTTACGAAGTGAAAGGCAATATGCACAAAGTGCAAATACATGTTCACTGGAAAATGCGAGTACGCATGAGGTTTCAAACTTGTCTAGATGCTAGGTAAAAGAATGAAGCAAATTATTATGCAAATATTCAATCAAACTCAAAATATTTATACATCTTCATTCTTATTATTGCACCCAGACAGGTTGATCGATAACCAAATGACATCAATAACCATTTAGCAGAAAACTTTGTCATCTGGAACACCAAATTGCATCCACGATAAAGGAATAGTAGTCCACAAAATCCACGTATGCTAAAGATAAAACTTCAATTAGTTCATTTCGTTTGAACGCTGATTTCAACAAAAACTCAAAATTTTAAAAGTATCTGTAATTACGTTGTGTTTTCGTATACAGCACGACAGTTTTAGGATCCTTCTTCTCGACAGCTGCAGGGCCCATCGTTATAAAAGATGCTACTCCAACATGAACCATTGTATTGGATCCTGGAGTTATCGGCAGGAACAATCCTCCTCCCGAGTCGCCTTGAGCTGGATCCATGTAGTCCCACGCTGGTTTAAAATTCCCTGCACATATCTTCTTATCATCGTCCCTTATTTGTGGAAGAAAATTTGTGGTATCTGGTTTAAGTTCCATTATTTTTATGCACTCCTGTCGTGAAATAATTGTCACCGACAGTTCCTGCAGTTTTTCAGCATGCGATGCCTTCTCAAGCACGTTCATTCTACCCCATCCTAGTATTTTTGCGTCCATTCTGCCGTCTAGTTGAATATTTTCATTAGTTTCAGGGAGACATAATGGAGATACCTTTCCTTCCAAACATTTAAAACAAATTGGCCGTCTGAGGACAATCAAAGCAATGTCATTTTCAATTAGGCCCGTAGCTGAGAAGCCTGGATGTGGGATTATAGCTTCCACTTTGGCTAGTCTGCTCTTGTCGTCTCGGTCTATAGGACCTTTATAGCGGTGCAAGTAAACTCGAAGGTTCTCCGGCTTCAAAAGACCATTAAGGGGGGCTAGTGATTTGTAAACGCAATGAGCAGCGGTGATGACTATTCGATTATTGATGATTGACCCTCCACAAAGTTGCCGGGTAAAGGTTTTTTTAACAGGTTGGAAGATGATGAGTTGCACTTGCCAGCCATATTTGTATGGATCAGCATCAACACCACCTTGGATTCTACCATTATTGCTTACAAAGTTGTTGGAAAGTCCGCATTTGCAACTTTTTCGAACGTTTCGTAACTCTGAAGTCATTTTTATCCACGGAAGGGTTGAGGTATCTTGAAATTTCTCATTCACTTCAGAGCTCTTGTAGTCCTCCCCCTTTTCCGGGAATCCATTCCAATCGTTTTTACACCACTTTGCATTCTTTGAAAATTCTTCGATTTTATCCAAAAAGCCAATAACATTGCTCGCCAAACTCACCGGATGTTTGCTGTAAAGCATGGGGAAGTACGTTCTCCATGAGTGAATACCTACTTGGCTATATTGTCCGTCTTTTTCAACAAGAATAGCTGCTCCAACTTCGTTATAATATAGCTTTCCTGTAAAGCGAGGTGCATATGTGCACAAAAACCTATCCGATATCCAGTTATTTTCATTGTTCAACCGACATCTCATTCTCGGATAAATGAATGATTGGAAGTGAGGATGGCCCTCTGTAATGGAAGTAATACTGTTGGGGTCATTTAAGTACCATCTTGTGAGAAATGTTTCAAGTCCCTCCAGATCCTTTTCATCTCGAATCTTGAGAGATTGTGGCAAGCAAACCGGGACGGATTCGCTGGTGCCTCCAAATATGAGTGGTGTTTTCAACGCAAGAAGGGCAATGTCATAGTCAACTTTACTATCAAAAAGCAAATTAATATTTTAAAATTCTAAAACTAAAAAAAATGTACATTGCATAACGCTAAGCTTGCAAAATTTGAGTGAAATACACACTTATAAATTATCCTTTTATTCAAAAATAGTGGATTCGTGTAGATTTCACTGACTTCTTTGCCATCGGTCCCACTCATGCCATGATAAGGCATCCACACTTTAAGCTCGCTCGGTTGCGCGTAACATTCTTGAGGGAAAAAAATCGGGATCCAAGGATCGTCCATAACTTCTGCTAACGTCTTTTTTAGAACACAGGAAGCCGTAGTCAGGATAATTTTATCATTAATAATTGTTCCTCGACAAACTTTGTTAGTTCCAGAGTCTGCATTTGTGGTCGTGTGAGAAATGAGTACCTCCCACGGAAAATCAAAGTTTGCAGGAGAAATCGGTCCAGGGATTGTTCCACAAGCTGAATTTTAAGTACATGTACACGGAGATTGAGGAATAAAAATATGTATCATGAGATTAGGGCTTGATATTTTGTCCTTGTAGGGTATACTGTCAAAATATTCTATATTTATTGCGAAAGCAAATGATTGAACTAGTACTTTTGAGGCCTTACTGCAATCCAAAGATTTGTCTCGTTTACTTTCAAATGCCTTAATTCCGTAATCGCCTCTTTCATCATCATTTTCTTTAGGGACAACTGTACATATAGATAGATGAAACTTACAAACTTTTTTTTACTTTCTCTTCAATTAGCACGACATCAGTTACATGACTCACATACATTGGATTATACAGCATTCAGCTCTCTGGAGAAATGTTATCAGCATTAAGAACGTTGCAACGCCAAGGTCGAGGGAATAAAATACTGACATGGTTTTGAAGCAAACAAGCTCTAACCAAATATATAGTATTCCGGTAAATCCGGTAGTCTTTCTCGGAAAAGATCAAGACTAGCTGGGTACATAATTTTGACAAAAATGACCATATGGACATTAATTTTGAACTTCTAGAAGGGAGCTTGAATGCATGTTGTATTCCCTTAGAAATTTAATTCAAACGAGTCCTTCGTGACTGAATCTACAAGCGACTTTCACTACTGTTCTGTCAAGATTCGATACTACTCCCGAAGAATCTTTCTAATTTTTGGAGATGTCCAATACAAATTACCAAGAATACTACGCTTTATGCAAATCTTCACTGTCATCCATCACCCCCGTTTGCCTCTCTTTCGTTTCTAACTCTTTTTTGCACACACACAAACACACAATGATTGATCGTGTACATGATGAAAACAACTTTCTTGACCTGTCAAATAATATGTATGATGGAGAAATGTGGAGAACAGTTAAAAATAATACACTTGATCATCGTAGTCATAAATGATATTATGCAATGTGCATATTTTTATTTTATTAAGCGCAATTTCTTTAGGACAACGTAGATGAAATGTCGATCAAAATACTAATTATGACTAATTTGTCAGTGTATCTCGGCACGTCGTCTTAAATGTATATCATCATCTATTCTTCATCGTCTGTTAGATCAACATGCTCTAGGTTCGGCAAACAAGCGCTATCGTTCTTAAATTGTCGGACATCCGTTATAAAGTATCCATTTTCCTCGGTAATGTCTTTTAGGCGTAGGTCAAGATAGTTTGAATACTTTGAAATCCCACAATTAGCCCCGCTACCCGGACAGCGAACTAATTTCACATTTGAGCTGTACTTCTTCATTTTGTCGGCGACTTGGGTCGGCTTCAAAGGGGAGGAGTTGCCAGTCTTGTGGCCCTGAATTTGTATTGACAACTTGCGGAACTGATCCCCTCTTGGATATAGATACCTCTTGTAGAATTTCTTCGTTTCCGCATAATTGATTGCATCATCCTCATCGTCCCAGAAAGGAACTATTTTTTCATTGAACTTAGCTTGGGTAGCAAAGCAATCATTAAAAGTGTTAACCAAAAAGTCATCAATTTTCTCATTAATATAGCCGGAAAGGTGCTTGTCCGCTACCCCAATTACTAATAAAGTGACTCCATGTATCCCGTTCTTTGTCTTGACTGATACATCAGTATGATAGCCTAAGCTCTGTTTCGTCCTGCATTGAATTGCATAAGAAGTTAAGGATGAAATTAAAGCATAATAATAATATAATATGCATGTGATGATTGAGTGTTCATCAAATATGCAGTGCTGATTGATTGATGTTTACCTCAGCACTTCAAATGCCATGTTGTAAAGATAGGGTGTAATGGCAGCTAGGATTTTATTGGTTTCCCGATCCATAAACTTCACTTGATAATAATTAAGGACGGCAACGGTTCCGTCGTCCATGTTTTTTGCAGAAACGAGGAGACATCGTTCTCCGAGTGGCAACTCTATGGTTTTTTCAATTGACTCGTGCTCTGACTTTTTCCTGTATGGCTTTATTTGCAGCTCGTCAATGTACTGGGCAACTTGATTTGCCTGGCTGTAAGAAACACACCCATTTAGGTCTCCCTCAATAAATATTGCTGTCTGAAAATCTCCAACAAATTCGATAAAATCTTCAAATTTAACTCCCTCTGAAATGGAATAAACCATTTTCACCAATTGTTTGAAACAACTCACAATGCCCGTTATTGTGATGTGACCAATAATAATATTTTTATTACCTTCCAGTACACGGACAAAATCCGATAAGAAATAAGAGCGCATACCAAGAACGTAATCGAGTAAATTGTTAACACACTCCTCTGAGCTATTCATTTGCCATTTGTAAAAGTCGATTAGACTCCGCTTAAGATCTTCAATGGTATTGGGATACTTATGTGCATGATCGTGAAAACTCTCTATTGTACGGACAATTGTCATTGCGAGCTGCGGTAATTTTGGAGAAGGGCCTGACAAAATAACTTGTACGCTCCCCGGAGCGAATCCTACATCATAGGAAATTAGTGAAGAAAGAGCTAAGCCCATTTCCACATCTAAAATGTGCTTGTAGAGTAACACGAACATATCCAGACATGGAATGTTCATTAAATCCGCATTATCTTCACACGCAGGGCTTTTAAAGTTGATTATATATTGAGCAGATGGAAGAAGTCCTCTTGTACATTTAGAATTTCCGTATGTCACCGCCCCCTTTTCTGTTTCGTATGCCGAAAGACCATCTTGCTGTTCAATTTTCTCACTGGAGTTCTTGTTCGGAAAGCAAAGACTAACAGCTATGAATGGATTTGGTTTCGGAATGCTTAGCTCTGGAATCCTTGGTATATTCCTGAAGGTTTCAGGGGTGATGAATTCCACAGGCATTGCTTGCGTGTAGTACTTTGTTTTGTACCATTTTTCTTCGTTAGGGGATGCCTGAGCTTCAACTGAAAAACTTCTTGATGCAAACATAACAATCGCTCTGGATGGCTGCATGGAGTTGATAAATTCTTTTAGGACATGTGGATCAAACTTTCTCACGAGGAAGGTAGATAGTAGAACATCCTCAGGCTTCTGAGTTTTGGAGAGCGCATGCAACAATGTCCAAAGCGTTTCGTTGACGCTCCTGTCTTCAAATCTTCTTCCAAATGTAGGGTCGCTCAAATTCATGTCGCTACGATAATGAAAGATATCCGCTTGCAGTTGCTGGATCTCGTTAAAAATAGATTTTAAAATGTCCTGGTCTTCCGAAAGTTTACTTTGTAATAGTTCAATATACTTGAAAATTGCATGGAGAACGCCCATTCTATACTGGACACCTCGAGCGGTGAGTTCCATGTTGATGCTGATTAGTGTAAAGTATTCTGTGCAGTAACAAGAGTTCTCCATATTGTTTACTACTAAGGAAGTGATCCAGCCTCGTTGTTTCAAATACCACTCCAAGCTGCCATGCCCTTTGTTAGAAAGCAGATATGTATAAAAGTAAAGTGGCTTGGTCAAGTAATTCTTTCCAAACTTTGGATCCAGTGGCCATGTAATCGTCAAGGAGGATGTGGTTCCAGCACTGTCCATGTAATATATTTTGTTCCATTTTTTCATGTCAAATGGCAATGGTGTGTTACCAGACGTTCGCAAAGGTCTTGAAATTATCGAAGATTTATTTCTTCCAGGTATTTTTGAAGCAAAGTTGATAAAAAGTTTTTCCAGTACTGGTAGCGTCAGAGGGCCTTGTAGAGCAAAAAACATATTCTCTGCACAATAGTGTTGATCAATCCATTTCTTTAGCTTGTCAACGATGTCCGTGTCGCTCAATGTGTCTTTTGAACCCATTCCAAAAGCACTCACAGGATGACCCTCGCTAGTACACGACTTGAGAATAGCGAATTGCCGTAATTCCAGCAGCAGTCGTTTCATTTCAAATTCTGAGTTGATGTTGTCAATCTCCTTATTTATTGCATTACTTTTGAAAATGGGATTCGCAAACATGTCAGCGAACATATCAAGGGTATGATCGATATTCTCGTAATTTACGTAGAAATAATATATTGTGGACTCTTGGTCCGTTCTCGCATTGGACATTCCACCTTCTGGCTCCACATATTTGGAAAAGGCTTCTGGTTCCGGAAAGTTTTTACTTCCAAGATAAAGGCTATGCTCACAGAAATGAGCCATTCCGGGAACATCTGGTGGATCCTGGAAAAAGCCAGCCTTAACATACATTACTCCAATGCATTTTGTATCACAAAACGCCTGCATCTCGTCATTTTGCTCATGGAAATCATGTCTACATTTAACTTTGGGGGCTCTTTTAGTAGGTGTGACTTTCATTCTCTTTGAGCGTGCTTGCCGCTGTTGTTTTCTGGAGGCGTCTGAAAATAGGTATCTTTTCTTCTCATTTTGTTTTCCACTTGCGCCATCTCCATCTGATGACGTTCTTGTTTCAAAATTTGCATAATTCTTGTTGAATTCAGAAACCTTGCCAAATGCGCAATTAGCCACGTGGTGGGTACTTTTCTTTCCCTTCTTCTCAATGTCAATGTCTCGAGGATGTGTGCATGTGGACACGATCAACCCTCTCAAACCGTTATCTTGGGCCCGTACTATTTGGTATCCATGCGTGTCGAGAGGGGACTTGATAATTGGATTGCTGGTCTCGTCAGTTTTCTTGGGCGGATTCGCTCCATCTCCACTTCCACTAGGGGTACGAGGTTTTGCGCCAGCTGAAATTGTTGATTCATTATTGCTTTCAAAGCCTGATAGCTGGTTCAATGGAACAGTGGCCTGAGGTAGAGCAGAGGTATCAATGCCATAATTATAATCATCCTCCGACTTTATCTTTTTCGCTGGTATCACGTTAGAAGTGCTCGAAGAGGATGCTTTGCGTCGACCTCTTGGAGGCATGGCCTACTGTTCAGATGTCCAATTTTCATAAATGCCAAGATCTACGAAATTACGAAGTATTGCGAAGTAGTCTGATAGAATAAATATCATGTTGTCATTCTATGCATAGGGAAAGTGTTTGAAAAT
>JAQIXW010001985.1:0-17011 GCA_034700685.1 Willowsia buskii | reverse complement strand
CCCTGATTTGATGATCAAACTTTTTACTGCACAATCACAATACTGTTGTGCTTTAGCTTGATGAAAAACTTTTTTGATTTCATATTCGATATTAACTACAAAACTTTTTACGGGAGAAAGCAGATGGCTCAGTTGGTTGTCGGTCGATGTTCTATGTGCATGCTCTTTTAAGCTTTTTATTTCACTCCAAAAGTGAAAGTTGATTTTATGAGTTTACGTTTGAGCAGCAGAACTGATCTAAAAATCAGAATTGTGACTAATATTTGTGCAGAGACTAGAAAGGGGAAGCTGCAAAATATGAACAGGAAAGGTGCACGTGACATGGAAAACATGACATATTTGACTGTGATGAAAAGGACAATGTGAAGTATGAGAGTTAGCCAATGTAATAGGTTGTAGTATTAGTTCTACAAGCTGCTCAGAAAGGAGACACATGTTCATCATCAGAGTAAAAAATCATATAACATTTTATATTTCTGTCTCTATCAAGTCTACATACATACATGTTAAAATCAACTCACGGTTTAAGAATATAGGTACGCACAATAAATGCAGAGAGGAAAAGAGGATCCCATTTTCATTTGATTGAAAAATTCTCTTTTAACATATTCAGCTCTGCACAATAACGTAAGCCGTGTAGTACATAGTCAATAGTATAGTTTGGAATCTACATTACATTCCATTACACTTTCAAGGCCTCGCACTTATCACTGTGTGTAATAGTCAAGTAAATGGATGCGTGTGTAAGTAAGCAAACTGAAAAGCCATCATCATTACTATTTATATGAGAATCGTCTGTCATCCCCAAGAACATGGCATTGAAATTTAGAAACGACAAGAGAGGCACACTCGACAAAAATAAAAAATGCATCAGTATGTTCCGCATATATTACGGCAATCACTCATTTTATCCCTCTCTATTATAACTAAAATCGAATAGACCGACCTAGAGCTTTGTACTAGCTCACACATTACTCATCTATAGCTACTGTATTCAATCACACACACACGCATTCGTTTTTATCAAAATAATTGCAGCAACGTGTGTACGTGAACAGTGCAATACGTAGGAAGTGAACTAGAATGGTTATATTTTCGTTATTTGTTTTCATGAAAAGTTATTCTCACTTGTATACATATGTGTGTGTAGTGCGTATGTTGGGAAGTAGGAATGCCTAAAAGCCATAAAGATTTCCTATTTTCTCTTTTTCATGCATAATTTTTTGATCATTTAGCTACCATTTCCGGTTTGTGCGTATGTGCGTTATTTTAACGCATTATACACGCACTGCCTCCGACTTACCCTTCACAATGGTGAGAGGACAAGATTGTGCCATTGTAGAAAGTAAACATCCTTTACAACTGAAGTATATAAGAGTGTATACAAAGCGTATAGTTAATTTCAGTGGTATTATCAATGTTGGCGCGTAGTGTGGAACTAAATTTAGCGGGCTTGCTTGTGGCACTTACTTTAATCATATATCGTCCTGAGTATCATGATCCAGTCATCCATTTAAACAGAAACTTATGTAATAATGCTAAACCCATATTAGAAGAAAGAAAAGGAAAGTAAATGTAGAAAAAGTAGTAGAGAAGCTATTAATAATGATGTATGTATCAACACATTTACATTATCGTATTATATATTATATATCATATTCAAGCATAAAAGAATAGCATATTAGTGAATACTATATCAATTTAGGAGATACCCATAAATTAAATGCTTCATGAATTGCGAGTTTTCCAATTTTGAATCAAGATTTCTAAAAACCTAGCGATTGTCCACATTTAAAACTCCCAAATGAACGTTCTCGACACAGTATAAATAGCCTTATGATCCAAATATCTAAAAGTCTACAGATTTAGATACTCTGTGTAGCGTTTACTAATATTGGGGTTCGCACAATGAAAGACGCATACGCATGACTGCTACCATTACCATACTATACAATAATATCCCACCACAAATACATCCAAAACTGGCTCTCTAGCTTTCAGGCTCACAGTATTTCTAATGATGATAAATGTTTGCTCAAGATTTATACATTAGCTGAATCAAGTTAGTCTTCTCCAAGAAAATTTTCTCTTTTACTCAATATTCTTCTCCTTACTTTCTCTCTTCTCTGCTCCAGAAGAATCTCAAAGAGAACTTGCCTGCATTCTTTGATTTTCCCAGTTATTCTCTCGTAACGTCGCAACTCTTAACTCATTTTTGCATTCTTAGAATACAAAAGTTCATTTGCGAAAGTGAAAGTATAGTGGGAAAGAGAGAGAGAGAAAAAAAAGAGTGTAATAGTTGGGTAGCCTTATTCTCCGACTTTTCTCTCTGAAGAACAAGACAGGGAAAGTAGACAATAGAGGTAGGCTTGACATAAGCAAAGCCTTACTGCGCGAATAAGTTTATGTACACATAATCTAGGTCGATCGTCTCACGGTCTCTGGTTTGGGATGACTGACTATAAGGATTAGGGCAATAAGGCAAATAAAAGACAAAGGCAGGAAGGAAAATTATAAAAGAAAGCAGAATGAATGAAAGGCCGAATCTGTGCCAGTATTGTATGAGGGCGTATTCTATTATTGTCGTCATTAGTGTTGCACTAGATGGACTGCCTAATTCCCATGACCTGCATAACTATAACTAATAACTAATGGTTAAAATAAATAACATATACTTACTTCCAATAATATGGTTCTTAAACTTGATTTACAGTTTTATTCACTTAGTTGCACATATTTCTACGGAGCTATGTAATCAGTCGTAAATAGGTAACAGGAAGGAAGGCCAAGGAATAAAATCAGACTTTCCGAGATTATTTTGTCCGTTGGGCAGATGATATATTGGCGAATTAGTTGAGGTCATCAACTTTATGGAAAAAATTTCATCAGAAAATTAGAAATGCTTCACTTATTTTACTAATGAAGAATACATATAAAGGCTTAAGGTAGGAAAGTTTAGTGAGTTTGGCTGGCAGTCATGCGTAAAATTGAGTTGTGTTGTAGGCATTTATTTTAACAGATTTTAACTCAATATATGGATTACATTGCCAGGTATTCATCAAAGGGCTAGTTTTGTAAGTACATCTATAATTGTGGTGAAGGTTGCCCAGTTGCCCTGTGGTTTTGAATTATTCATTGCTCTCATTGCCTTATGAGAAGGCACACGTGTGTAATTTATGTTGTTGATTTTGCCCATTTTAAATTTGATTTTTTGGTGAGTAGCAAAAAGCATTGCAACATTTCCCTGTTAATTATACTATGCTATCTGACAGGGCAATTTACTTAATGGTGACAAGCCATCATTTGATGCGCGAATTTAACATGCACAAGCTATTGCGTAATTGCTGTAAGTTAAAAGGCATGAAATGACAGTTTCCCCAAGTTTTTCTCTAATTATTTTAAATTCTCTTTTCTAATTATCGCTACTTCACCCACTCTGCCATTAACCTTTTTGCATTTTCCATTTTCTGCTCGCATTTCCTGAAAAGGTAATAAATATTTGCTGGGATGATGTTGGCAAAACACACAACCACTCAAATACAAATCATCAGCATTTTACTAGAAAAGTACCTAAATGCGGCACATTGTAAAAAGCAGTAATAGAAAGCATATCATTTTCACTTTTACTTTTCATTGCATTGCACGCTCCTCTGTCTGTATTGCATTTATTTCGACTGTACTTTTGCACTTTTTATACTTCACTATGTAAATATTATAATGACCATTGCATACTTTAACTCATCTCTACACTTTTGTGTTTATATATTATGGCTGTGTGTGTGAAATGTATATGTATACGCGTATACATGTATGTTGTAATGTTACCACCAATCTTTTGATTAGTGCACCAGTAAAAATTTATTTGTATGTAAATGTGTGCCTTTATTACTACTTTCACTCACCACAGGTTTGTGTGCTAATGTGCAATGTAAATTTGGAGCACGGTGTGAAGGAGGTGTGTGCATATGTCCCACGGAATGTCCTTTGAGTAAAGAGCCTGTGTGCGGCTCCAATTTGATCACTTACACGAATGAATGTGAGCTTCAGAAAGCCGCTTGCACTACTGTTGTCCATCCACTCACTGTCCACTTCTACGGCGACTGTAAAGAGGGACTGTCCGCTGCCATTGGTATGACTCGCAATGAAACACGCCGATGATTATGATGATTAATATTTTTGCAATTTCATTTTTTAAATGTTTTGTGATAAAAATTACCAGAGATATTTTCACTTCTTTTTATTAGAAAAAAAAACTTCTAATGCAGTTATATATCAAGTAGATTTTTTCTTCTGTATGCCTGAATGGTACTATTTTTCTATGCTCTTTTTTCTCAATTTTTTGTCGGACAATGTATTTTTGATGTGGATGAATGGTGAAAGCGGAAGAAAGACTTTTTTCTTTTGTGACTGTATAGGTAGTCCCAACAGCGTTCCGTAATGTAATAGAAATTTTTGAGCTTTGAACTATGTCGATTAAGGAAAAAGGACTGTTTATTTGCTTTTGGTGTTTTCATGAGAGTGTGCCTTTTGCTATTATTGGTCTTCTTTACTATAAACGTACAAATCCAATGGCATGTGTGCTTGCAGAAAAGCTATGTATTTCTAATTGAATGGAATGATGGTCACAATTTCTTCACGAAAAAAAGTTTTCCCCTTCCAATATCGCCTTTTTTTCTTCTTTCACTTTTTCTCCTTTTTCTGTTTGCTACCGTTTTATCACCACTTGATGTGATTTTGGCATGAGATTAATTGTATCCATCAATTTCCTTCTATTTTCATTGGAGACGGTAATGCAAGGTTTGCTGCCAAATGCTATCCACGAGGCTATGATGAAGATATTCAATGAAAATTTTCGTCTATTGTTAGAGTGTTGCATTTGCGGAGACCAGAAAATAAGTGATTGGTGCCTTTTGCTCCTTAACCTTTTTATTGCAATGCACAATGTCCTTTGCTCTTTCACTACACATACAACTGCATTATGTGATGTTCTAACGTTTTGAACTTGTAGTAAAAACTAAAATGCATGTATTTTCTGATATTTCTGTACTGAACCATCTTAATGCGGAAAGTCTTTTCACTTTAAAAGGACTTGCTTGCTTTTGAATTGCACAAAAATTCCATTCTCATTTTAAGGAAATAGAATAATAAACTTTTCTACCTTACCAGCTAAGGATAAGCTTAAGTTTTTGCAATATGAATAATGCTACGTATATATATATATATATACGCTCAATCAATAGTTATATAAAGCTTACACAGTAGCATTGAAGGAAGTTTCGCAAGGAGATCCTGTAGAATACGTTCTCAGAATAAATGTAAAACGCTCTATTTTATTCCAATATTCACTGTGTAGCATCATGCAACTTATTAGACGCTTAATATTGTTTTGATGATTTATGTCTTGTCGATGTCAGTTGTTGGAGAAGTGTAAAAATTCTTCTCATTTTTTCTCCTTTTCACTTTTCTACTAGTAGTATACTTTTCTTGTTTTCTTACATAAGATCGATCCGAGTATATAATCCCTAATAATATTTAGAGAAAGTTGTTGGGAGAAAGTGCGATACTGGCTAGACGTTTCTCGCTTATAGACTTTATATCTTCGTTATTTGACTGCTAACTGAAGACAACAACTGTGTATATATGGTAAACTGAAGTATCACTAGTCTGCACTTTCCTTACTAAAGTTACTAACTTTGTTAACTGTTAGCTTTCTCGAGTGTGCAATACAGTGCAACTTTTGGTTTTCCATTTCCTGTTGTTATTTTCTACACGTAATTGCATGTGCTACTTGATCTAATACCAATGTAATGGTGCAACATAATGGTTCTATTTTTGTGTGAATGACAATAAAGCGGGACCATGTGGAAAAAAAGGTTCAGGTAATTTCGCACTGTTATGTGATGTTAACATGGTCTGTTGGGTTGACTGTAATTTGATTAGGTGGCGGAAGTACGTCCATTGGGTTAAATGGAGGTGGAGGAAATGATGGTGGGTCACAAGGAAGTGGTAGTGCAGCCAAAAAGTTGGACTTCCATAATCCTTCCTCGTCATCAGCAGCTGGATCTAGCTCACGATTCGAAAACACGTTTGAAACATCATCCAATGTGTTTCCGCCTCAATCCCAACCGAAGCCTAAAATGTGTGAAACGATTCGATGTGACTATGGAGCCATTTGCGAGCTAGGAGAGGATGGCTTCCCTAGATGCACCTGTCAGTTCAATTGCACTTTTGCTCCGGGTCACCCCGTGTGCGCTTCCGACTTGAAGCTGTATACAACGGAATGCGAGATGAGAAGAGAGGCTTGTCACCGCCAGACGGAACTTCGACCTAGACCCATGGAACTCTGTGAAGGTATTTATTACTTATTACATCAGCTAACGACAACTAACATGGAGTCATTACACGTGCTTCTGACGTTTGGAAAACATGTTTTCTAGAAAGCACAGCATAAAATCCTGATGAAATCTTGTCAAGTAAACAAACTTTTAACATAATCGTTGAAATAGATGAGAAAAATTCACACATATATTTGGATTTGTATAAACGCGTGGTCCTGATATATTTCAGCTCTACATGTATTTATAGCTCTAAACGCTGATTCATTCTTCGTTTCTCGTTTCCAGAAATTGAAGTTCGCCCTTGTCACGGAGATGAGCCACTCAAGAATCTCGGAACTGGAGAAGATTTATACTGCGGAAATGGTCCTGTAAGAACAAACTGTCCTTCCGGAAGCTACTGCCATCGCACTCAAACCTTTGCAAAATGCTGCAGAAAACGTAAGAAGAATGTTTGATTTCTCAGGCTCACTCTCATTTCCTTTGCATTAAGCTGAATTTCGGGTGTCACGGAACGGAGGGGAGCTTCCTATATTGTGTCTGAAAATAGGTTTTAATTGTTGTAGTTTTGTCAATTTTACCCTCTAGTCTATTTTTATCAATACGACTGTCACCGCAAAACAAAAGTTTTTTTCCTGTCTTTATTAACCTTTCCATTCATTCGTTCTTTGAATGCAAAACTGCGAAAGAATTAAGAGGATGGTTCAGATAACCCCATCGAAAGTAATTTGATGACCAAAAAATGTAGCAAGCTCTTCTCGGCTAGACATAAACTATTGCAAAAATTTTGGTGATGCATAAGGACTGCGTAATGGAGGTCATTTTTTATTTCCCTCCAGACAAAAATATAAATAGTATATGTTGATGATGCGTATTCATTCTTTTGGAAAATGCATTTGACATTTTTAGTCGGCGAGCTTTTTCCTTTTAGGACAGAATACAATCTGCAACGTTCCTTCTTTCTTTTCCATAAATATCTAAGCAAAAAAATTGCGCAGTGAAAACAAATTCTTAAAAAATATGACAACTGTTTTTTCTCTTTCCCTTGTTTCTTGTATTTCTCCTTCTCCAGTAAATTTTCTTTGTGCTTATATACGAGCAGCCCTAGCCATAACCAACTATTATCATTATTATTATTACGACTGCGAAGAAAGAGCAGAAAATGTTCTTGGCACTGGCACTGAAATTACTATACACACAAAATTATTATGGGATATTCATTGCGTTGCTGTCCTCGTCGTATCTGTCACTTAAAACATGCTTGTTGAAAAAATAGGAAATGTCAGATGCATTAAGATGGCCGTAGTTATATAGCAGATGGAAAATATGTGTCGTGTGTGTGTGTTCTCTGAACTGCTGCGGAAATGACAACATTTTTATTATTATTATATTTTTTGTGATTGCGATCATTATTGCGAAATGCTACACCATTCCTTTACTTGTGCTTACATTATATCGCTGCTGCTGCTGGTGCCTCAAGTAGTGCTCAAAGAGAACATTATTATGTCCTTTTTGTGACGTTATTATTTGTGTGTTTTTTTCGTACGATATGTTGATTGCATTACACCAAGTAGGAGAAATTTTTATTTCTCGGCCATTACATTTTCCTCTTCCTTTCACCCTTTTGAAGGATGATGATGACTGTGGTTGTTCTTGGGTTCATTTACCCATGGACTATACAAAAATATAGGTCAGCCTTATGAATACAATAATAATTTTTAGTAGCTGCGACCACGACAGCTCTTTTAACTTTCGCCCGTTTCGTGTTCCTCTCTTTTGTATGATCTTGTAATGTGTTTACCAATGACATGGACATTATTGAAGTGGTTGGATTTACATAAATGTTGATTGCTATAAGTAATACATACATACTGACATAATTATTTGGATTTCACTTGTGTCAAGTTGCCCCATTTATACACCAAATGTTCATTTGGGTTTTTGTTGGTAAATATGCTAAGCAAAAATTGCCATTGTCTAAGGGGCTAGACAAAGTCAAACGAAGTGTAATTACAACGTATATTAACTCAGGTGGGCAGATTGAAAGAGTTGTAGTAAAATATCGGTTCATGTTTTATGTGTAAAAGAATTATATAAAAAAACAGTTTACTCCCATCATTGTTTTTTATCACAACGCATAAATCATGTTGAATGGGTCATTGAAAATATCTCGTTTGTAGTATGAACGCGTCATCCATGCGCAATAAAATTACACAACAGAAGGAGTTTCGTTGTGACTATTTTTTGTTCTTTTGAAAGACAAAAACATGAATGTATTGGAATGGGAAAACAAAAGAGAAAGTTTTATTTGTTTGGCGTAGCATCTCTAGTAGCATCCCGGGTCTCCATCTCCCCTGGGATGATTTTTACTGGAATGTTGTTGTTGTTGTTGCTGCTGCTGCTGGAGAATACCCCTATCAGATTTCCTTCTGAGAACATTTCCAGTAGTTGCAAGCTTCGCTGAACCCTCTTGAAACAATATTTCATCTTGATGTAAGTTGGCTGCAACACCAAACGATTCATGAGGATAATGATGTGACTCTTGTTGTTCCTCTTCTGCAAGCTCGTCATCTTCGTCATCCTGGTCTTCTGCTGTGGACGGTGGCATTGCTTCCTCCAAATGTTGCAAAAACTTTGGAGCCATGAAAATTCCGGTGAAATCTCCTGTCCCCAAACTCACGTCTTTGATTTCACTCTCCTTCTGTCGATGCTCCTGTTCCTGCTCTTTGAGTGTTTTGTTTGTTTCTATTTTTTGGTATGCAAGTCCAGGTTTTGGCTGATCGACCATGACGTCGTCGTAAGCCAGGGATGGCATCATTGAAGGATCATTCCTTCGACTTTTTTCTTTCTTGTTGTTTGTTTCTCCTCCACCGATCATGGCCGCTCCCACTTGTTTACTTTCCGCCCACATCTGCTCCTGATTTTGACCTGGTTTCTGATCGTCTTCTATTGTATCTATCGATGTAATCTTACTGCTTCTTACCATCAGCCTTGGCATTCCAATGAGATCATACAGTCGACTTGGATGAATTTCCTTGAGTTGCGGGACGAGTCGTTTGATCTCTTTATTGAAATTAGAATGGTTGATAGCCAGCGGCGTATCGTAAACTTTGAGAATCCGCAACTCACCGCAATGCCTCAGACTGCCAAACTCATCAGAAGAGGAGATGGGATTCGAGCTCAAATCCAAGTAGCTCAGCTTTCGTAGGAAGGACAACTGAGTTGGGATGCTGATCATATTTTTACGAGCAATCAAAGTTCTCAGATTCGGCATCCCGTAAATACCGTCCAGACTTCGTAAGCCGCACTCACAGATTGACAGAGTTATCAGAGACTGGAGGCTACTGCCCAAATCTCGAAGAAATCGTAATTCACTCCCGTCCAAGACCAAGTGTGTCAGGGAGGGAAGACGAGCGAGAATCTGGTTAAGGAAAAGTTGGTGTGGCCAGATAGGATCTTTGTATTTTAGTTCCAGTGAATCTGGACCAGAGTACGACTTTCCCTGAGAAAACAAACTTTTCTCATATAAATGATGCTCACAGTCAGAAAAGATAAATGAACAGCAAACGAGACAGAATGGCATGGCAAGATACTGTGCATGATTTACTCACTTTCGGTGCAGATTTTATCCTTGTAAGTTCTACAATGTCAGATTTCCATAATTCTTCGACTTCCTCGGAGTCACTTGTGACATCCAAAAGATTTTCTGTGAAAGGCACACTTTCTTCAGGCTCTGGGTAATCATGTTGGACTTTGTCTGCTGACGCTGGACTTGTTGTGGACAAGGCGTCTTGTGAGTCTTGGTGGGAGTGCTGCCGCTGCTGACCGTCTGTTGTTGTTGACTCTAGCGTTTTGCTGGATCTACTCATTCTTTTGGAGGAAGATGATGTGGTCCGAGCTGGTACTGATGAAACTGCACTGCTATATCTGGACTCGGGTATATGAGGAGCGGATGTAATGATTCTCATGGTACCATGATGGTCCACTTCGTCCTGTGGAATGTTTGGAACACTGGCTCTTTCATCGGCCACTCTGTAGCCACTTTTACCACCGGCTGTGGAGGGACGCGCAGTGAGTTTTGCATGACGTGGGGTGGCACGTGGCTTGCTTTTGCTACGGGAAGTTTGAGCTCTTGGTGAAGCTGGATCGTCAATGGAAGGACCAGCAGATTTTGGAGGGGCAAGAAACCGGGGAAGTAGCTTCTCCATTTGTTTTGCCATTGGATCTTGGGCTACTTGGTGAAGCACTGCTTTCACATCGTGAATGGCTTCATTTTTCCCATCCTCGCCGTCATCGTACTCTTTCCTTAGAACTGTTTGCAGTTCTTCGTCCAAGTCGACGGGAACTGTGTCACCTCCACCGATAGAGGGAAAGGGTCCTCGGGGAGTGTTTGCGGTCCGGGGTCGGCCTCCGGAAGGTGGTCGAGAAAGTCGTCCTGATTTTGACATATTACTAGTTGTACTATAATTATGCGTGTTAATAATGGACTACCAGTGAAATCTGATTCCGTTAATGCTAAACCTATGATAAGGTCGATTTCTGTCTCTGGATTTGATAAATCGTACGAGAAGTTACCAAAAAAACCTATCAAGAGAAAGTAAATCAGAAATATGTGTATTTAAAATTTATATTATAGCTCAAATGAAAGAAAAGGAAGCACCTACGATCGTTCAGAAACGACGAAACGTTCAAAATAAAACAGAGATTTTATAACCATGGGAAAGATAACAAGCTCCCATTTAAGATATCAGGACACCTTCCTGTTAGATCTCAATGTGCCCCTCTGCTCTGCTCTGTCATTGTACAATCTCCTAATATTATGAACTTCGTAATGTGAAGTAACTGGCCAGTAATATGACCAACGTGTATGAAACAATGTCTATGTAAATGATCATGTTAAAATTCTGATCACATTACTTATTTTCAGAATCTGAACGCACGACAACTGCCAAGCCAATCCCCTCTACTGTTGCAACCATTCAATGTGAAAAATCCCAATATGGCTGCTGTCCCGATGGAATAACTTCCGCCATGGGCTCAAAGCATGCTGGTTGTCCATCCGTCTGTCTATGTAATAAACTTGGTTCAATGGAAGAGACATGTGACCCGGTCACCCAAGAATGCCGTTGCCGTCCTGGGGTGGGTGGCCCGAAATGTGACAGGTGTCTACCAGGCTTCTGGGGTCTTCACAGGATTGCCGTGGAAGGACAAACTGGATGCATGGGTAAGTACATTTTCTTAACTCCATAAAAATCACCAATAAACCCGGAAGGAAAAGAATAATTTTTTGTATTCAATTTTTTGAACTATGTCAAATCACGCGTACATTTTCTTTGCCAGCAAGAATAAGGCATCATCAACATGTGCCTGCTTGAAACACATGTCAAAACCAAACCTTTTCGTTTCTCTTTTTTACATAATCGTTTCTTTGTTCTTGTTTTCGCAATTGTTACTGTGTAGCTTGTGGCTGTTCCAAATTTGGTTCCGTGCGCGAGGACTGTGAGCAGATGACGGGACGCTGTGTGGTAAGTGTACTTTATTTGAAGAAAATTCCATTTCCTTCTTTCTTTTCTGATTACCATGAATTACACCACAACCGGTGAAAGCAACAACATTTGACTGGTTGAATGAATACAGTAATCTTGCAAATATTCGCATACTGTGTCCACATAATTTTTTACTATTGTTTGTTTCACAGTGCAAGCCCAGAGTTTTGGGTCATAAATGTAATTCCTGCGAGGAAGGGGAATTTCTAGGGCCGTACGGTTGCACAACAGGTAAATAATGAAGTAAAAGTAGAATTTTTATTGAAGGATACCCCATAATCCTACATTTTATACACCGACAGCAATAATCATCATCATAATAAGCTGTATTATTATTATCCCGGAGATATTCATTATGCACGCTGCGTTGTTTTGTAATGGAATACATAATCGCATATTATGAGTATTATGACCATTGTTAAAAATATTAAAAACAGCAAGAGTTGTTTGTATTTTGTGCAGTTCACTTTTATTACGGTTTTGTCCATTTTCTGTCTAAAATCTCGAAACAATACAAAGCATGAAGAGTGAAATGGGGGAGTTTAATGACACTAGAATTGGAGTTGTATCCGTTTTGTGTACCGATTAAATACAGATTCTTTTTCGGTCAGTGCGGAACCATCTTGTGAAGTAGGGACAGAACCGTCTGTGTCGCAGGATTTAAGCTTAGAAAGTTTGACACAATTATTTCAGCCTTCATAATAACATTTCCCAAAATATATGTATATAAATGGGTCTACTGACTCGAGACAGAACGGTGTTACCAATTTGGGAAAATGTGGAGTTCCAAGGCTTGTTTGAGCGATAAGAGTGGCAAGCGATAGCTGACATGAAACATGTTGCGAAACATCAAATAATCACACCAAGAAAATAGTAAAGAAGTATACCAGACATTTTCTTTAAAAAAATCAGATTTTGCCTCTGCAATTTTCTAGCCTTTTAATAAATAATTGTAGCAATTTTTTCGCAATATTTCATATCTCTGAAGTAATAATAAGTTTCCTTGTCTCAGATCTATAAAAATGTATGCATAATGAAAAGCCTTGACTTCATGAACTCTAACTCCATTATACAAATAGTCAGTCTACATTGTTGAGCTTAGCGTGAAAGGTGAAAACGGCTATGGTATACATATTATGCACTCACGGTATATTGAAGCATTTTAATCAAAGTGCGAGTAGACAAGGAAGAATGAATAGTTTGGCCAGTAGTAAAACGTTACATTTGTTTAACATTATGAACTCAATTCCCACTTTTGTTTGAAGGGAGGGGGGACCAATGTAACTCTTTGGATTCATATTTTGTGTTAATACATTCCTCTAGGCACAATATATGTATACATACATATATCCATGTGGTTTTACATGTTGCCGATATTTAATACGATCATTTCTCAAATAGGCGTGTTTTCAACAAACAATAACTTCCAGTCCAACACTACAATGGCCATTTAACGTAACTTTCAATAGTAAATGAAATGATGTAGGTATCCCGAGCAAGCCATAATATTTCCTCTGGTAAAGTTTATTATGGTGACCTATGCCGGCTCGTTCTATTGTGCAATATAAATGTGTTAAAAAGAATAAAGCAACAAATAAGAACGCAGTAGCACGCGCTTCTCACAGGGCGACCGGCCGATGAGTAAATCGCATGTGTAAAAAGAGTAGGGTTTAGTAGTTGTTTCATATTCTGCTTTCCTTTCTCCCTTAAAATTCTAATGTACATACAGTTGACTATGAGTAGAAACACGAAGGCTTTCCAAATCTCAAACTTATAGCCAATTTACACACTTGCTAGCTTGGTATAAGTATATGAAACTATGAGGGAATTTTATACTTATGAAGTCTACAATATCTACCTAGATAATATATCAAACTATGTGTATTAGTGCTCACAGTGTTCAATATATTACAGAGTATGGTCAGGTCAGACAGAAAATTGTCGAAAAGAATGACCGTTATTATTACTAGTCATATATTATATATCAGAGGAATCAATTGAAGAAAGTTGAAGGATTTTTTATAAGGAAATAATAAAATGCATACCAGTATAATACACAAGCTTATATGACGTTCCTTACGCTGGAGTTAAGCTACATAGTCACTGGCAAGTGGTATAAAATGCTATATGCATTAAGTTCTGTAAAAGAAAGAAGGCAGGTATGAATGAGCGATACCGATCCTGTTCTCTTACGCTTAAGGGAAAACAGTCGATAAGTGAAAGTAACGTTAAAGAGCTTAGATTTAAGTCATATTATACCTAAACGAGTAAACGAATGCATGTATAGAGCATATTGTGTGACGACATAGTAATGTGGTGAACTGTTCGCCAAAGACATCAGGAGCACGGTTTGAACAAGGAGAGAAAAGGCAAAAATTTTATTAGAATCTCAACTACTACCACCTATGTATATATGTAAGTTCAGTCTTTTTGCTAGTAGTAAATCCAGTAGTAGACTTCAGCAGTGATTCGTTTTATCCGGATGATGGGGTGTTGTATGAATGGATGATGTATATACACCTATATTACGTACTATTCAGTTTGTGGTCTCTCAAACGGTTATTTCAATTGAATTTTACAGATCCCATAAATCTGGGCCGGAGTTGTGATGAGGTTGTTTGCACTTATGGAGCAGAATGTGAACAGGATGGTGACCGGGCCGGGTGCGTTTGCAATATTGCTTGCTCCGATCTTACAGAAAATGAGGTAAAATATCATTTTATCCGCTTTTGCTCACTTCCGATGACAATGATAGGCAATAGTAATAGAAGTGACAGATTCAGTGTGGAACTTGCTAGCACATTATTTTTTTTCGCAAAGTATGTAGGTATATATAATCTATACGAAATTTCATTTTTGATGTCTTTTAATATCAAGACGACATTTTGATGCTGGCTGATACTTGTTAGGTATTTCAATATCCAATTGTTTACGAGAACGATTGACCATGTAACTGTAACAAACAGAATCTATGCGAATACTTCCAATATACATAACCCAGAGCCAATAGATATTATTGGTGGTTAAAGTACATTTTCATCTCTTTTCTTTATTTTCTACACACTGCAATAACATTGTAAAAAAGGTCTTTGGTGAGCCTTTCTCTTTGTCTTTCCGACTTGTGCTTTCCAAGCTGAAAAGCTCAGGGTTGAATGAATAATGATGCAAATATTGAGAATATGTACGTATTTGTCGGTGCACGTGATCTGCATCTTTTATGCCAACCTATTTCCTCTTAAATTGATGTATGTACATGCGAACTGAGAAGGAGAATAAATGCCATTTACGAAGTTTAATATTACAGCCTGGAACAGATTTGAAAACTTTTATTGGCTTTTGGTTGTTCTCTCTAGACTTTTTATTTGTAGGTATATTCAATGGCCATTTCTGATTTCCTTTATTACTTCCCTAGTGAATTTAATTTGAACGTGTGCATTTTAATTAACTTTCGCTATTTATCAATTTGAAACAGGAGGTGTGTGCCAGTGACAGTCGCACGTACGATTCCGAATGCCTGATGACGTTGGAGTCCTGTCAGGCTCAAAAACCCATCTGGGTTGTCCACAAGGGACCTTGCGCTGCAGCAAGTAAGTGAAAGTGCTGAATTGTGAATGACGCCTCTGTGTGGGGCATATGTAATTCTTATACAATCTGGAAATCACTTTGCTATAGTGTGAGAGCTTGGTACACAGATGAAGCGTTGTGTATTTTTCATTGGATGGATGACTGAAAATTTACGATGCAATCATAGTGCTCCCATTTAAAAATAAGTAAACATGCTATGAAATCATTTCACTCATTCATATTTTATTATGAACAAACACCAACACAGGCACAGGTGACGCCGGTGGTGGAACAGAAAGTCCACTTCGTCGTTGGACCGGTCTCCACTACACTGAACCAGGAGACGATGGAGTAGATCTGATTGGATTGAGTGAATCAGGCAGAAGTAATGGAGAAATATGGCGAGATCAAATGGGAACTGGGTTTGGTTCCTCAGGCATGAAATCAACTCGGCATCTACCACCACAGCCCAAATACCACGACAACTTCCACAAGAATTTCTACAGTCATCGATCTCCCACCTCAGCCACTATTCAGGTCTGGTCAGATAAAAAAAAGAAACCTTATCCCAGATAACATAGCCTACGACGAGCATCTCTCTGCGTATATGTACCCATGTGCCATCATCCAAATGCCTTTATCGTTTATTCCCGCATTGCATACCTCCAACTTTCATTATATATATTTCTACATCGAAAATCTTTAAATAGTGTGTGACTGTGTACCATATCATTCGTTTTTCTATCTTTAAAGAAATTCAACCTCGGATTGAGAGTTAGGGATAAATAGTGAGATGCGTAAACGCTCCTCTATGCCCTTATAAACCTTTATCTTACCACCATCATTCCTTAGCTAGAATTCCTTTGACCGTTTTATATGTCACTCTAACAAGCGAATAGTTTCTTACTATTAGCACACAACCAACCATAATAATAGAATACTTGCCATTTATTTCGATGAATATTATAGATCGTTTTCGTTCTTATATAATATAACCTTTCTCTGGAGTCTTTTCCCTTTGCTTATCCATGTTTTCTCTCACGTTCTCCCAGTGTTTGCTCAAAATCCACAAAATGTGGAGAAAAAAGGAGAAAACATATAGGACATAGGACAACATGATGGGACATGTGTTTCTCTTTTGCTTACTTTTTTGTCTCTTTTACTTATCCCTTAGCACATCTATCTGTTTTCTGGTTGCTCAAGAAGAAAAGAATGTTGACAACTTGGATTTCGTCGTAGTTGTCGTCGACTTTTTTCTTCTTGCTGCATCAGCACAAAATATGTCTCGTATATAATATGAGCCCTTAATAGTTCCGCTTAGAACTATATGTGGGTGGTGGTATTTTCTCTCGATTTTGCTTTTAAGATCAAAGATTCTTTGAAGGCTTTGTTTGATTGGAACGTGAAACGTAGTAGCTTAGCCTAATATCATCATCTTCGTCAGAATCAGAAGGCATGATGTGATGTAATAACGCTGTTTTCTCCTAATAGCTAACCCGTACGTGCAAAAACGAAAATAAGGAAGGGAAAGAGAGAAGAAAGTATGTAGGCACATCAATATCCTGA
>JAQIXW010001984.1:0-17017 GCA_034700685.1 Willowsia buskii | reverse complement strand
TTGTCCCTGACTGCAATGCTAAACCCCATATAACGCTTGATGCTAAACCCCATGTTAAATGAGCGTAATGCTAAACCGCAAATTAAATAAGCCTAATGCTAAACCCCATATTAAATGAGCGTAATGCTAAACCCCATGTTAAATGAGCGTAATGCTAAACCCCATGTTGAATGAGCGTAATAAGGAACCGCACATTATCAATTTTTTTTTTCCATAATTTTATAAGTATTAATGTAATGTTTTAATATGCTTTCTATTCTAAGGGACAAAATACATAGATGAAATCGAAAATGCTCTCTCATTTATTTTTTTAAAAATTCAGGTAAGAATTGACTGCATAATTTTACGTTGCAAATTTTTCTTTTTTCAAAGACGAAAAATAAGAATGTACACATTCAACTCAAATATTTCAAGAAATAAATCAATCTATTATTGTTTGATCGATGTATTATAATACAAAGTTTGATTGATCGTTTAAGTTTTGAAATGAAGATTATTTTTTCATCTAAACGTGTGACATTTATTGCAGTTGTTTGTTTACTCAATAAATCTCCAAACTGACAAGTGGTTCTGTAGAATAGAGCTTGATTATCTGACACGTTAATACGTTCTGCCCTAAATATTGCCTACATAGATATGTACATGTTTTGAAAATCCGTAGTTTTCCTCCAATACTTTCATCATGTTACATATTCCAACAAATTCCCCCAAATGGGAAATCAGTACACATAAAAACTCAAGCATTGGAACACATTACTCATTCATGTAAGACACGAATGTTAGCCAAGCTACAGTCGACATTATATCGAAAAAGACATCTTTTGTTGTCTTTTATACAACAACAATAATGCTGTCGTACATTGCCATTTTAAAGAAACACAATGTACCCAGCAATAGCAACTAACCAAAGTGGAAAGCTTACATACATGACTGTAATACTTATTCCTCCAAAAATGTGCTTCTTAAAGCTCTCTATTTAGCTTTTGATCTCTTATTCAGCAAGAACGAATTCCTAAAATACACTTTTCAGCTAGCTAGCTCATAGCCTTGTTTCCCTTTCCCTTGTTTTCCTTTTCCTTCTTCATCCCTCCTCTTATAGCCGCAACCCATGGATGTGTGTGCATAGGGTTATACCTCTGCATATAATATGATGGGAACTTTCTCTGAGGTAAAACACACTCGATAGAATTGTGGTATTTGGCCTGCAACGAATACCTACGTGTGTGCATAACCACCAGACGTCAATCTTCCATCTTTATTGGAGTTGTTCAAGTGCTTTCTTCCTTAGTTTTCTTCACGCAGCAGCAGCCTTTGATATGGAATTTTTCTAAAGGTACATATTACTGCTATATAAAGCCTTAGACCTATCCACGAGATTTTTACAAAAGGAAATAGTGGATGAAGAAGAGAGGAAGTTGAATGTTTCCAAGAACAAAGAGAAGCTGAGCAGGAAATTTCCTTCCTGAAATAACTACAGTGATATCCACAAGATGTGGGAGTGGGAAGTAATCATCTGAATAGTGCAACATCCGAATAATCTGAGTGTACGCATACAAGTGAGTAAAAATATTCAGGAATTAATCAGGGTCACTATTTCTCCTCAACACCATCACCGTCATCTGCAATGGCTTGGTTTAGTATTTTGAGAGTGCACGTATCGAACCCACTTCCAACGAATTTCTTATGGTGAAAGAAAGAGGGAATAAGAAAGTATCGCAAAAATATAAGTGGTACTTGTTCCCTTCCTTTGCTCAATTCTACTCAGCCAGCTCACACAGTACTCTAGAGACATGTTCCATCAATTCCAATTTTCTATCTTCACTTCTATCTCCTATTATGGCTGTGGTGGTAGACCCCATTCCAATTTTTCCCCTTCAGTTGTTGCATCAACAGCAAACAGCAGCAAGTACACTTATGCAACACATGTATCTACTTTAGCTCCTCCCCGTAATAAATTTTGATCTGAGGATCCTGCAAAATGTTTGTTTTCTCTGCTGCATCACATCAATACTCAGAATAAGCAAACGTAGCATAATACACTTACGTATGCTCAAAACTTGTAAGATAATTCCGTAGCCTTCTCAAGATGTACTACCCACCATACGATAGATAAGAGAAATTCAAAGAAAAAAGTGATGCACCATAAACACAACACTTTTTAAACATTCCGCAATACATCCTAAGATAAACTGGAGAATATGCATGCATACATTTGAAAACGTTTATAAATACAAAATCCGTCCCTTCGTCTTCAGATGAAGTAGGTAAATATAACAGAATGCGTACATACCCTTTTGTCTAGAAGTGGATCTGAAGCTAAAATAAAAATATTCTTTTAGTTGCGATTTTTGGCTGACATAGGTAGATTATAACAAAAAACGTTTAAAGGATGACCACGAAAATGCTGCAATCACAGTGAGTGAATTAATCCAACATATTTTGCTAACATTTTCAGAGTTTATAAAAGAGCACGACTCGACAAACCGTGCAAGGTCCACTATGCTACATGTAATTTGAGGTATTTCACACAGCCACGCGATACACAATGGTAGCTTGTACCTTTCTTTAGCTATACAACTTTTTGTATTTCTTCAGTCTTCCACGAAGTGTGTGGCACATAATAAAGGTCAAAAGAGCCTCTTTGGGGTTTTCATAAGAAGCCAAAGAAAATTGCAAAACTTTCTAAATGTTAATAGTATCATCTTCCCCCCTCAACCATCATACACTATCAGCTTTTGTTCTAATAAAAACCGCCTATAATATAATAGTGTTTGTAATAAGCTATTATAACGTAAGCGCTTTACACGTCGTAACCCACCGAAATTTTCTTTTTCTTTAGAGATAAAAATGCAGTGTTTTATGATTTAAGCAGATATATTTACGACGGTTCTAGGTATCATTTACAGTTACTATTTTGTTTGCATTTGTCATTTTGTTCAGCCATGATGAAGCAAACAACGGTTATGCATTATTTTTCGAGCTTTAATTTTGTTTTCAATGCATATAGATAGAAGTATGTACATAATTTGCGAAAAAATATGCAAAGTATTCAGTAGTTTGTACTAATAAAGTTTCAAGTGAGATAGTAAGTACCCCACTAGCCTTCAGTATTCAGCCTTCGTTCGATAAACAAAAGGTCGTAATTAGAAAGAGAGCATAATATACACTGGAACTTGGCTAGACCACACGAACATCGCATATCGCCACCAGCATAAAAAAAGTTATCTTGGTACCAGCGGAATGCTTTTGTCCTCCATTTGTACTTTTCCATAATATTTATGTAGACTTACAAAAACTAATTCCCCAACAAAAACGGAATAATACGTAGGCATATACTAAAAATAAGAGCTTTATATGCTTATGCTATTTACTTTTGGCATTTTTTCCAAACTGTCCACAACCATGCAATACGCTACTATTAATTTTAATTAGTTTAACTGAAGTGTCCAACAGTCATAGAGGACATGTTTAGCTGGACAAACTGTTATCTGTGCATGTAAATAAATACATGCATAATCATCAAACAAAATTTGTATACTCCCGATAATTTTCATTTTCCTAGTACATATCAGTATCGTGGAGCCGGGGAAGGGAAAGGATGAAAGCAATGATGGATATGATATGAGTAAAAATATGGGTATAAATGGATGCAATTTATACATATTTTGTCAAACACACTATATGTGTCCAAATGTTCAGTTCAGTGCATTTTATTTAAGTAAAAAATTTGAGTTATACATCCTGCCATCATGTAACATATAATATATACCATCTATGCCAGCAATGGGAGTAAATGCTTATACATTATGAACACACTCAAACGGAAAGTTTCGAAGAGTTGTTAGTTGTGCTTTAAATTCAGAACAGGAATAGTTTTCGCTCAGTCAGTACAGATTATACTCTCGCTTGTCCCAGTCCTTGTGAGACATTTTTCCACAAAGCAGCGAAACGACGAAACGGTGCAATCATCCATAAAAAGCTCTTTTAAATGTAAAAATATCCACATAGAATGGACTATTCCATATGAAATAATAATAAATAAATAAATACTGCTTCCACCACCTCTTTTTCCTCCTTTCTACGAAACCATCATGTGCAGACGAAAGCTGTGTACGGATGGGAATAATATATTATACGCAGAGAGATCTCATCTCTCTTTTGCCTATATTTCCTTGATTTTCTTTCTGTACTTCTCCAACCCCATGCAACTATGTTCTACCGCGCTGGTGTGTCCTTCAACGTTCATATTAATGTGTATTTATAAGATGGAACTACGGCACAAAAAATATGTACTAACGTAATAACAAGAAAAAACTAAGAAGATACAAAAAGTAGTGGCAACAATAATATGACGGCGTCTCCAAAGACTGCGGGCAGCCACAGATTCTTTGCCAAAAATGAAGGAGACGAAGAACAAGGAAAAAAACTATTGCATTTGGGTATGCTGACGAAAGGGTTCTTCTTTCCACTTTACTTATCTCTTCTTTACATATTATTTCGTAATATGTTCTCCCTTTTTTGCTACCCCTTTTTTCCGCCTAGTTTTTACTTTTGTTAATGCTGGTTTATTATTGGCACTACTGCGTTAGTTGCCACTAAATCAACAGAGCAAATCGGTCAAGTATACTACATTTACTTATCCCTCCGAAGCCTTTTGTAGTGAAAGCGAGAAAGAAACTACATTTGGGCTATTTTCTTTATTTTTTTGTCATATGCAAGCCAAACTATATTTTCAAGTATGAAACTAGGTAGTTGATCTTATAATTTATGCCTATAAGGCTAATGTAGCTACATGGATGCTAAAAGTTATACAAATATTATAGCATGGAACTGGTCCAAGAACTGAAGGATCGGCGGCGGATCGGCATAGATGAAAAGTCCAGATGGATCTTGAAATGAATTCGGAGTAAATTCAAGAGTGAACGTTTTATACTTTTAATATGACCATGCTTATTATTAGTCCTTTCCCTGTTTTCTAACGACTGCGCTTCTTATAGAATGAAAGCAAAAAAAAAAAACGATTGAAATGAGAATTCATACTCAGCAAATGTGGTGTGGTGGTTTGAGTACAAATAAAGATGCACATATTCTTGGCATTATTAAGTTTGTCCCTAGATAGATTTTCTCAATGTAGAGGAAAAAACTAGCTCGGTATAATCAGCAGTGTGTGAGAACGACAGCGACGGCATATATAGACTATATATTTTAGGAGTACCTTGTTGTAGAGAAAAGAGGAGTAAACATCAAGAGAGTGTTATCTGACAACATAATGTTTAAGTGGGAGTGCGCAAAAAGGAGAAAAAAAGAGAAAAGTTAGGAGGCGGACTTTTCGTCCAACTTGAAATCGCCACTTATAATTTACACAATTACTACTTGGTCTTCTTTTCTTGTCCTTCCTTTTCTCCTCGCGGTAATAATAATGGTAAAAAACTGATGATGATACTTCACTCTATTGACTAGATATATAGTCTTTAGCCAGGAGGAATGATGAGGATGATGTATATGGGAGCATACTTAATATAATTTATATACCAGTTTAGCTTACCTACATACAACCAGTCTTTATAATTATTACCAACTAACAAACTCCTAATGGTATATCCACAATATGGAGTAAATTGAAAGTCCCTGTTCACTTCAATCAGCTTGCCAAAATTGCATCAACCACGGATGCCATATACACACTCAGACAGAATAAGACACAGCTTTCTTCTTCTTCTTTTTTACTTCCTTTTTTCTGAGCCACCTTTCTCTTCTGTCCTCTTTCAAGAAGATAACATACAGGAGACAGAACGTGTCCGCCTTTATCGTTCCTCAAAATATTTATGTAGCTCAACCCATACTAGACATCTACCCCTTTTGGTTTTGTGTTTGGCTGAAGCAGAAGTGGAAAGAAAATGGGAATTGAGACAAGGGATATGGTCTATGAAGTGGCACCAACACGGAAAAAACGATTTCGCTTGGATCCAGGTGTTTTTTCTTTATTATGTACTCACAGCCTGTCGGAGTTGGACTTTGGAAAGTATATCAAGATCAACTGACTAAATACACAGCTCTATTCTTCCTCGTTCTCATCTCCGAGAGCGCTCGCCTTTATCATAATAATACCCATATGGCATGGGTATTTGAACCAGAGTAAAAAATTCAGACATGCTATAAATAATACAGCACTCTCCACGCAAATACTTACAAAACAGGGGGAAACAAAAACTACATCAATCGAATCATGATTCTATTCTTGATTACTTATTCCGCACGTTTATAAACATAGTACTCTGTTTAGCTGAATATTATATATGCATGGAAATTCTGCTGTTTGGAAAATGAAGTAAAGAGAACAATATAAAATTATTGGAAGTGAAACTCCTTCGTCAGCAAAATCTTTTGCGTATTATTCATTTTTACTTCATCTGGAAGAAAAAGATATCTATTGGATCAAGAAATAAAGTTAAAGAGGTTTGAGAAGCCTACGCTTCCTGCTTGTTAGCCACCACCACCATGCGAGTATCGTGTCTGAGTGAGGAGCTGAGATTCTAACGAAAAATGTACATAAAGAATTTGACGACCGACGAAGTTCTCGAAACAATTTCATTTCCTTACTCTCTTTACGACACTCGTATGACGGGGAACTATACTATGACGTAGGGTTTACAAATATTTTATGCTAGATGAGAATTTTTAATACACCCTTCGAAATTGTCATACGTGCTGTTTAACATGGAATTTTAATGAGACGACTGACGAAAATGCAATACTCAACCAACCATCAATTATAACTGCGCAAGAAGAGTCTTCTGCAGTACGCGTAAATCTTTGAGCAGCTACCGTTTAAGAAAATTTAACTCCTAATGCCCCCATTTCAGCTAGTCGTGACATAAGCAGAATAATACGCTGAATACAGACAACATTCTTCATTTCTGTTGTTTTCATAATATTTTTCACACACATGTTTCGAACGAGGAGAAAGAAATAAGTAGCGTGTGTGTAAGCAAGTAAGATGATTCACAAAGCAGAAGATAAAATCTAACAAATGCTTTTCTCCAAGATACAACATCAGACATTCATAAACGCACATGGTAAGCAAGGGGCACGTAAAACTGTCCAAACAAAGAAAGAAAGAAAAAAATTAGAGTTGCACTTCAGGGATATATGTACTAATAGCATTTATACGCGTGCTTGCTTCGCCATGCCACTGCACAATAATATGAAAAAGCGAATATAGATGGTGGAATCTTGAAGCAAATGTGCTGATGGTTACTCGTAGAGGGCAAGAATGAGAACCCAAGCATGTCAGAAATAGGTCAACAATAACTATGTAATGTACTTAGGACACATTGTACGTAAAAAAGAACAGGATGCCAACCATAAGAGTAAAAATGAACATGACAAAATTATGTACATAAATGTGGACGCTTGCAATAAAAAAAGTTACAGAATGGCTACACACAAAAAATACAAGTGAGCGGAGTACACAGCCAAAAGCTAGGGGATATACAATCTCGCTGGCTACAGATAGAAAGAAAGCGGTGACTTTTATTATGGGAAACTGGAGAATTTTTTGGCAAGATGGAAGCTAAGGGAAGAAAGCACATTTAGGGAGGAATATAACATAACAGACGTATGTGCATTTTGAATGTTTCAAAATGTCGTCTTTCTCTTGTGGCGGTGTTTTTTTGCAGGAAATGCTCTCGTTTTCTTATTGTTAGTTTTCTTTTTAAAAAAAGAATGATCAGAAGGCTTAAAATCTTCATTTTCTGGAAAAAGAAGAAAATGGTGAGAAACAGTTGAAGATTCTACTTTGTTGCAGCACAAAAAAAATCTATTGAAGAAAAATCCAGACCCATTTTGAATGTTTCTTTTGAATAATATGAAGTATAATAAACCTTGAAGTAATAAATATACTTTCACTGACACGTACCATGGTTCACAGCAGTGCAAGGATGTGTATAAATGCACAAAAGAATGTTTGCGTATCCTTATCTCACGATCCTGCTAACACTATAAATTTCGTTTTTTTAGCGAAACTCTGTAATAGTGAAAATTTTAGAGTCAAGTCTTGGTAAAATTGCGATAAGAAGGATATCATCAAAACTATAGCAAATGGTTTATTCTGTTCTTCTTATATATTGCCCCTTATAGTACATACATCAGTTTGGGTCTTCTTTTAGTTCTTTCATCTGGATTTGGGGAAACACAGGAAAGAGACAGAGCAAGAGAGAAAGAGAAGGCAAAAAATACAAGATAACTAGTACATCTCCAGTGAGCTTTTCAACACTTCTTCAGCACTAAAATCTCTATTGAATACGTAAATGCTTGAATTTTGGGCTTAGCTTTTCCCTCATTGCAATGTCTTAATGCTGAAAAAATACTTTTAAAATAAATTGAAGCCTCCCAATGTGCAAAATTTGCCCCCATAAAACAAAACTGAAGGAGCGTATAATCTATAGAAAATGTTTGTCTCATTCATGAATACATGTATATCATATAGCACATGAATATCTAAGGACAAATTTGCAAATTACAAAAATAAATAAATATTCTGCATTGTCATTTCGTATGGGTTCGTATTCACCAACCGCTTTACGATGAAAAATTTGCAGAGAAAATATAGATGTTTCTTTTATGTTATTTCATTACAAATTTATACATTGAATTTTATACGTAAAAGTCACTTAAAGCGCATTTACTGTAAAGCCCACTATACGTTTATACTGCCACTGCTTTTGAACTACCAGACTTACGCGATGATGCTCTTTGGGTATGTATTAGGTGCTCAACACAAGTGTTTACATTTTACAACTTCTAAACAAGTTTGCTCGTAATGCAATGAAAGAAACGAACCATTATTAGCAGGCTGTATTGTAGCAGTGGGCACTATACAATAAAAGTGCATAATATCATTAATGTAGCCAGTGTTCTGCGTTTTACTATAAATGTGATGAAAATGCTAATATGTTTATAAATAACTGTCTATAAATCATCCCTTGCCTACTTTCACTTTAATTTCTTTCACGAAAGGGAACAAAAAGCGAAATTTCTTTTGTAGCGAACAATCTTGTGATCTTCTGGCAACTTATATCTCTTTTCACATTTTCTTTGCTTTGCCTTTTGTATTGTGTTTCATATATTATGTCGAACCACTTAAAAATTTTATATGCCCTAAATTATATATTCCTAAGAGAAAAGAGGAAATGAATGCAACAAAAGATGAGTACAAAAACGCTGGCGTCTTTCAACGCAATAACACAAGGTAAAATTAAAATGAATGTTTTTCGCTTTTTTTTTGTTTTTAACCGAATTGGATGTTGTATTCCTGGATTTGATCAAATATCGACCTATACACACGCCTTTCTTTTCTGCAAACAAACATGATCAGTAAACTAACCTGAGTAGGAAAAACGTCTTAAAAGAGACACGGATCGTTGTATATGGTTCACTATGTATTACTTAGTGTTGGCTCAGTGAGCAAACTTTTTTTTTTGGGAAAGTTGATACTTGATTCCTCCATTTCGCAAACAAAACCCAGTCGAACCTTGTTCGTCTGATGTAGCTACCTATACCGTCTATAAGAACCCAATACATAATATTATGCTTTTCTTCTTATAATGAGTATATGGGGAAAGTTGAATTTTCTCATACATACAATTTTGCTAGCGTGCATAGATTCTCGTAAAAAGCTTTTATTTTCCGTTCTCTCTCCCTCCATTTCCCTTTCACACTGTATGTTTTCTAATACCGGTGATGGCAATAGCTGCTGCTGTAATATCGTGTGGTTGCCTGGTGTGAGCTTTCTGTTTGTTTGTTGTAAAGCGTGTGCTGTGTGTGTGTTTAGTTTCCTTAGTCGAGACATAGTACAGCAGCTCACCACTTTCAAGCTTCCCATCTATGCTCTCTCACTAATATCATCACTAGTTATGGCAGTAAGTCTACTTCTAATAGCTCTTGTAACTGGTATTAATGTTGACCTTAATGTGGCTACTTTTTGCTCATAGAAAAGATACACAGTTGTTTGATGATAAAACATGGTCATGTCTTCTGGTGAAAGCTATTATGACTTGATAGCGATTCCTCCTCTTCGGGTGTGTATTTATTACTGTACTAGAGAACCCATCATACTATAAAATGAAGATGAAGAAAGCTTCGTCGTCAAAAACAACTACTACAACGAGAGAGGCGTTTTCTTTTCCTCTTCTGCTTGACTGCGTTTGTAATTATTACAAAGGAATGGTGTAACAATATGAGTAATAAGTTATGTGTTGCTTCATCGATAAAGTAGCACTTTGGGCTGTGGAAGGAAGACAAAAAAAAATCGGTCAAGAATAATGGAATATGTTGTTCCACAGTTTCACCTTGCTTTATGACACATTTCATGTGCAATATGAAATGTTTTCACGTACGGGGTACTTTCTCACAAAATATATAGCACATAAAGCAACAACTAACTATTTCGTATAGTTTTTCCAGTAACATGGTCAATTTGCACTGCAAAGGAAAATTATCGCCACCCAGCGGGTGGTTTGTTCTCTTCTCTCTATTTATTATTGTTGGTTCGCACAGAAATAAAATGGGACTGCTAGCTAACCGAATGATATAGTATTACATAAAACGAGCGAGGATAAAGGCAAGGATTCTATATAGGATTTATTTAGAAAAATGAAATCGTTTTGGTGTATTGCTACAAAAACTAGATATATGGATGGCTGCACAAATTCATTACACACTATAATATATAATAATGTATGTATCTTGCTTTCTCCATGTAGTAGCCGCCACCGGATATGCGACTCCATTATTCTTTGTCGCGTGCATGCATGTTGATTACGATGGGAAAAGCCATATATGCGCTCTTCTACATTGCACATACATGATTGTAATTTTTATGCTGATGGTCAGCAAAAAAAAAAAGTTTTATTCTTTTATCAAATGGAATTATCCCAACTACCATAAACATATTATGCTAGTTTCATTAGTCCATTTTAGCAGATTGTACCGTACCTAAACTACTATTATTGCTAACTACTTGCACATAAACAAAGCCGAGAGTTGACTGATGGATAAGAGCTGAGGAAAAATGAGAAAAATACTGTTATTATGAGCATTCAACTCAATTACGATTTCATATAATATTCTTGTGGTGTTTTGGGCTGGCTGTTACTTTGTAAATAAGTTGAGTGTGTGTAATGCGTTGAAAACAAAATGTTTTTTTTTATTTAACGCATAACTGCCCGTACCTTATGATGATAGTTACTGCTTACTATCAGATGAGAAAAAGTAATACTTATTTGTGTAATCTTGTGTAGCAGGAAAACATAACAAGAAAATTGCTTTTGCTTATTCCCACCACTTTTTGCAAAGGAAACGGCAATTATGCATTGCGATGCTTTTAACGAAATACCCTGCTCTTATGTGAGATGGGGGAAAGTGCATTTGGAGAAAAAAGAAAAATCCGTATATTTCGGGCCTAGGGAGTCAAACACCACACATCTTTCTATTAGAACATAATATGCCCTTTGCAAAAAGTAACCAAAACCAACACATTCTACTCTGTAGTAGTAAGTGTCAGAGGACGGACGGATGGGCAGTTTGTTTGTTGATTTTTCTACATGCTCTTAAAGAAGTATAAAGCACACACACAGGACCAAAACAGACCTTTCTTCTTTTGGCAAACAAGGTATGCTCAGTTGATGTATCCCATCTGGTAACGTGGAAAATTGCAATTTGAGCTCAGGGAACCGTTAATAACTTTGATAAGAGTACTTCAGTGATATTTTATGGGTTTGCCACGCCTGATGGCCTTTCCTGTTTTTTTTCTCTTCTAAAATGAAAGTATATAAATGAATTCCGTTTGAGTAGAGAACGGACACGTACTTTCTCTTGACTCACATGAGGATTTCCAAAGACTGAGAGGAAATAAAGTATAGTTTTCTGGTAGTAACAAAATTGCTTTTTGGAAAGGGTTACGCAAGAAGCAAACTCTAATATGTCTGCCACAATTTTACTAATATTATTACAACGAACTTATGTAGATGTAAAAACGTCAAATGAGTGTACGTTATTCACATCCCCTGCTGTGTTCTTCTCTTTTGATAAATAGAGTTGTAAAAACTTTCACATTTTTGTGTGCATTGTTTATAGTTTCAATTAACCGAGAACACAGTGACAAATGCCAACTACATTTTAGGTAGTAAAAATATGCGAGATTCAAATAAACAGGAGAAAAGTATCCGTTTTATTTTAATGTGATACTTTCCCTATTGATGCTTGCTTGATATATTAAAAAATATGGTTAGTAGAAAGAGATGCAGATGCGAAAGTGGATGGGATCAGTAGCAAACAATTTTTCAATGTTACAGAGAAGAACAATGAAAAATAAAAATTGATGGCAATACCACTTGAGACTGACGGAGCGTGTTTTCCTCTCCTCCTCTGGGACGGTAACGACGACGATAAAATCCACCGAAACTATCCACAAACGGAAATAGCACGAGCGAAAGATGCTTTATCCCGAATTACTTGTTCACTACTGTAGAACTGTTTGACGTCTGTCTGTCTGTTCCTCAATATTTCGTTTTGTGTGTGTGAATGAATGAGCGACCGCCTCAGTCAACTTGTATTAACTGACTGAACACTCTGAACTAATTCCTCTGTGTGCTCCTCTCTCTTTTCCCTTTTCTTCCATTTACTATGGAACATCCATAAAAAATGCTTACGTATTCAACTTCAAAACTACTAACGGTAGCAGAGCCAGCACCACTAACGGTAGAAGCAAAGCGAGAGCCTACAACTCCTCAATGTTTAACGAACTTCTTTCTCTTCCTTATCCAACTCCAATCCACTGCCGCCTTCAATGCTAAAAGTGCTATGCACAAGTTGCATGCACACAAGGAGAAAGTGAAGGAGCACGAAGAGGAGCAGTTCTGTTAGTATGAAATGGTGAGAAAACTATTGCGTTGCGTCCTTAAAATGAAAAGCGTGAGAGACGAGAAGAAAGCATAAAATGGATCGCAGGGAAGAGAAACCAAAAGGACAGAATGCACACAACTCTCTCTCTCTCTCTTCCTCAGCATCGCTTTCTCACACAGCAAAATGGTAAATGCAAAGGCTACCTTCTGCTTACACAATAACAATGCTGCGTTTCCATCTTTTAGGTTGTGCTTTAATCTACACGAGCATATATAGTCAAAGACCTACATCTACGAGCATTACACGAGGCAGTTGCAACTCTAGTCAGTAGATATAACGGCAGACTCTATGAGATACATCAGTTCTTTGTAAGTCTGCATTTATCAGAAACAAGGAGAGTATTCAGTTTGAAAATCAAAAAAATAGATTTTTATCTACAATAAACATATTTTTAAGCATGTATGCTTGCAAACTTGCAATTTTACAGTTTCTACATACATATTTACAGATGCGACAAAAAATGTCGTGTACAATAAAGCTAACAACAAGAATGACTATTGCAGCAACAAAGTGGTAGAAGGATTTTAGAAGAATATGCACTCAATTCATTTCAGCGTAAAATCTCTTGTCTTATGTGAAAAGAAAAGCCATATGCACACAATTTGCTGTAAATTTGCGCGTAAAGTGGTGGTGTATGTTTTTTATATAAAGTAAAATGGCTCAAATGATATTTGCAAGAAAACAGCATCATATTTTATGCATACATACATAGATACATACAAAAGCGCTATCAAAGCAAACATCAAGCTTCTTCACGCACAAAAAAAGGGTTCAGTTATGCCTTGGAGCGCTATTGATGTTTCCGAAATGCGTATGTATATAATTACATAGTTAATGCAAAATATTGTCATTTTAATAATTAAGAAAGGCGCTTGTAAAGTATACTACATACACATTAATAAAATTACACATGTTGACAACATGTGGATGTGGGACCGATTTGCCTTTGATTTAAGCTTGATAATATAAATAATAAAAATAGGATAATTTTTTTAAAGATTTTAAAAGTTAGGATAAGACATTACAAAATAAAATAAAGTTAGTTAAAAACTAGAAAAACTGAATGAAATTTCTTATAATGATTTGATGGAAATCCAACGATGAACATTTTTGTGTGTGAGAGATTTTGGATTTCAACTCAGCACGTATTCATGGTGTGTGAACGTGAACATTCTTCCATTACAATAAATCAGCCCAGTAGTCAACCAGAAGAGTGTAAGACTTTGTTATAGATTCTGTTACGTGTGCTCTTCTCGTAAAAGTGCAAGCACAAGAACGAGCTAAACTATAATTTGTTCAGAAAGATACATTATGTTTTCTTATTATAAACAACTTTCACCGTTCACTTTCGTCGTCACCTTTTCTTTATGCGTTTTGTGAAACACCATCCAATTCACGAAAAGGCAGTGGAAAACCATGTCTGTCCTTTTAGTGTGGATTTCTCTTGACTCAAAGAAAAAAAATGTTGTTTTTGTGGAAACGAGCAGGATGTTGAATACTCGTCCTGAAGGGATTCCCTGCTTCATCTATTATCTACATACCTTCATACCAACATCTTTTTGGTCAATTCAAGGGAAAGTGAACTGGAAAATAGATGTTGATGTTGAGAATGATGATGATGATGACGAAGAGTAGGTAAAGCTAAATAAGCCCTACAAGATAGAAGAAAACAACCAACGTTACCTACAGAGCAGTGGTATCAAAAACACGATCAGATTTACTGGATAGTGCTACTCCCGACACCAAGCCTTTTAGTATGGATGATGTGTCGGAGGTATAGCAAGTCGAATAATGAAAGCCAATGATGATGTAGGCACCAGGCGCACCTTTTTAGTATAACGCAACGTTAGTTTACAGTTTACATTGTAAACACTTTAGTTTTCTATTGTAAATCGTAAGACGGATGTACACTCATTCATAGATTTATACATATCCCATATAGCCTTGTCAATGTGCCTACATTATGCATATTGTATTCATGTATTCAAAATGATTTGGTCATGTTTGTTGTAAGCAGTTTTCACACTCTTTCCATTTTAAAATAACCATTTTGTTTTTTCTCAAAGTACGCAGTGTCACTCTGCACCTCTTCAGCTATGTTTTTTAAAGAAAATGTACAAGTGGGACACCATAATAATCTATATATTGTTTCTATTTTAGTAGAAAGCCCTAGGCAAAAAAAGGAACGGAGAAAAAACTGCGAGTGATGATGCAGTGCCAAGGAGTAAATTCCTATATAAACAAGACAACAAAAGTGCGGTTAAAGTGTGTATGTAGACTGCCGTCATCCTTCTTGTGGGTAAGTTGGATTTCTTTCCCTCAATGGAGGTTGTTCTCTATCACGAGAGGAGAAAATATGTTTGCAGTTTTGCTAAGGTTCCCATGCAGCAGAGATCTCTTTCACTTTTTCCTCTTTCCCAGCGCAGAGTGAATGTGCAAAGAGAGGAAAGTAGGACTGCACGAGTTTTTCTTCCTCTGCTTGGCTTTCACTTATGTTCTGATGCTCAAGAGCTTCTGGTGAAATGGGGATTCTGGCGGAATCTTGGAAAAGATGGGCAAGTTTTCTAGGAGCAGAAATAACAGCAGGACAGAAAACTGAAGTGAAAGGGTCCTGAAGGGAGCCAACGTTGGAAGCGTACAAAATGAGAAAAAAACTGACACAGTTAGGGGATATACCAGTATTGCTACTTTTGCTTACAGGCTTTATATTTCCTCCTCCTCCGTCAATGATATTGCTTGTAAATGTATATATATTCTCCGAGAGGGAAGTACCAAAGTACAAAAACACATTCAAATCATCATCATCACCATCAGCGGTATTCCTGCAAGATATGTGTGATGTAATGCATATGAAAGTAAGAAACTCGATTTTAAATGGGATAAGAAAAAGCGGCTACAGAAAATAAATGCAGAGAAAAGACAATTTTTTTTCATCTATTTCATAAATGCTATGTATATAACAGACAACGCTAAGTATCCCTCACATTCCAACAAGATAACAAAATCAGCATTAGCTGTGTGAAAAGCATCTTTCGACAACTCTGTCTGCGTATTTACTTGGCTTAAAAATAGAAAAAGCAAAATGTAACTAAACATGCTTGTGAAATAAGAATATGAGTAGTTTATATTTTCTGTATGCACCTTATTCACTTTCTACAAAGTATCATATACCTATGTGAGCACGCATACAAAATGAAATTCCATTATTCTAAGCATTCCTCTTATGAACTTTTTGAAACGTAAAGAAAAGAGAAAACGACTAGAAGAAGAGCTGTAGAATGCAGAAGCACTTCAAGAAATCAAGCTTCGCTATTCTCATTCTTACAGAATAACAGAACTCGGGAAAAGGTAAGAGTGTAAGTGGAAACACACATAGGCTCCACAATAAATACAATGTAGGTAAAAGTTTTTTCCTAGTGGTGATACTCATAATAATGCATGCAAGCTTACCACTCACAAGCAACCTCATATATATTTTAATATATTCACACTGGCTACCGCAGTATATATGCATATCCTTCATATAAAAAACAAAAAAGTACGAAGAGAATGTACTTCTTTTATACAAAAGAAAAACAAAATGAAATGCTTACTCAACTCCTCTGTGCTCATTTTGACTTGTGACTCGACAAGGAGAAAAAAACACATAGGATCGAACAAAGGTACCACATCAATCAACAAGCCAAGCAAAAAATAATCTTTCTGAGCCGCGTTTAAAGGAAGGCATGCGAACAAACCTGAAATAACAATAACACAAATATTATACGAGTCACAAGTATTCATTGCACGCATACGCATCTTTCTTATTTTCTCCCTTGCATGAAATGAAAATGTACTTGTACTACAACATGAAATGAAGCCAATATTCACAAAAACGAATGCAAAAATGTAAAGCTTACGTTTCGACACATACTGTGCTGAGTTCTTTTGAAAGGAATGGCATACAAAAACTTACATTTTTCTTGCTTTCTTTGCTAAACATTATTTGGGAAACTCAGTAAGGAATTTTCTTTTTGACAAGCTTTCATATTTTTTGTTACCTTTTCTTCATTAA
>JAQIXW010001983.1:0-17030 GCA_034700685.1 Willowsia buskii | reverse complement strand
CTTTTACTGGCTTATTTTTAAACAATAGGTGGGCTTAGTGATCTCACAATTCCACCGTCGGCCACGGCCACTCTACGCAGATTTTAACATGGCTGCTTCAGGTGAACCGAAATTGCGGACACAATAGCGTAGTAATTTCCCCCCATTTGTCACCACCAAGTTGATAAAGTCATGATAAAAATTTCGCCAATGCAACTAGCTCTTCTAGCTGTGGCTTCTTCAACCAATGTGACAAATAGTTTATTGTTTAACATCTTTAAAACCACCACACCGCTCCCTCCCCGCAATCACCTTGGAAGAACAAGGCAGAGAGGGTAAATAAGGAACCCGAGACATAATTGGTGGGGTTCGGTGATTATCATTGATTGATAAGGTGCTTTTAGGCAAGCTTTATTAGTTAATCGAAAGCTAAGATTTGAAGAAAATTGTACGACTCAAGTCACCCCAGAAATCATACACATTATAATTTATATTCATAACGCTTCGAACAAACTGGAGAGAGATGCCGACTAATTAGGCACACGAAAACCTGAAAAGTATAACGGTGATATTTCTGGAAAGAAGAGAATAGGCAAAGAGATGCAAGAATTTTGAATTGTTGAATATTAAACAAATTAGAACAAAATATCAAATCAATTCCATTCAAAAGGTAATTGAGATTGACATGGAAATATTATGAAAACCGTAAAATTTGATTCAAACTGCTTTAAAAGTTTAAAAAGTAAGAAACATTTAAGCAAAGTGTTTTAAAGTATTTTTTCAAGCACTGGCAATGTGATCTTTTATATTGGAATACATACATACAACAAAGTAATTCGCTTGCATTCTAAGACACCTTTTATTACTTCACACAAACGTAGTAAATGAAAAGAGTAAACGGTGTTGAAAGTAACCATTGGAGATTTGGCATACCAAGTGACGATTGTGATTCATCATTGAAATTCTTTAATCAGCTTTTATTTGATACTGTTTTCTAATTAGATGCAGATTCGTGAGAGTTCCTCCTAAACTTTCCCCCTCGAGTCGGAATTAACACCCAATAAACAAAAGTATATAGGTAGTAGGCATCGGCAGAATCAAGTATGACTCGCAATTCCCCCTAGAAGTTATGGAGATTCAATTGAATATTTACATGCAAGTTAAAGGAATCTTTTAATTGGATTCCTACGACTTCATTTACCATACGATCAAATGCAGACACATACAACCTATAAATATTCTTCACACAAACATGAATTGCATAAATTGCGTTGGTACATAACATGTGACCATGGGAAAATTCTCCTTTTGCACCATAGAAAAATTTATTGGATCCTTGGAAGCGAAATTTGCAAAAAAAAATTGTGAAAGATGTGGCTATAGATCACTTCATGTCAGACTAATCTATGATTCAAGGCTGCACAGGAAAACCATTCCAGCTTAACCTAAATATTAAAGAAATCTCTTGCTGATTGAGTTATCAGAGCGATTGAAATTTATTTATTGGTCGATTCATGACAAAGTTCTTCAATATTAGTCGGCAGTTATTGAAACTATATGAATCATGCAAATCTACAAAAAAAGATTGGCTGGCTTACCTTCACGTTTTGAAATATTAGTACTACTTTTGAGATTGCCAAACACCTGGGTATCAGATACTAATAAAAACAACAAAATAACCAAAAAATAACCAAATCATATACTTAAATCTATAAAGATCGTATAATTCGTAACTGGAAATCTATATTTCGAGGTATTGAAAAACTGTGGGAACAGAAATTTAACGGAGTTAAGGCTAAACATATGACATTGTTTTCGAATGTCTGATCTCGAATGCACTCAGGAACTAGAGAGTGTTTTAAATCTGGATCGAATTTGGTCATAATATAAGTGCTACTTGTAGGAATTCCCATCTCTGTGAAAAATTAAGAAAGACTACGTATTCGGAACTGTGTATGAAATTCAAATTAATTCACGTTCAAAATACAGCATGTAAAGCAGTTGCAGCAGTGACCAGAGTTAAATGTGTTGTGCGCCCTTTTTTGATCGATCAGATGTAGTTTTGTTCTCGATGCCATGATACCACTACTTTCCACTGTTTTCCAATTGACAATACAAAAAAATGAAATTCGAACCTGCGTATCTCAATATTGAAATATACCAAGAATAAAATTTTAACGGAGTTGAAGCTCCAAATGCAAAACATGTTTTGACATGAAATTTTTGGAAAGTAACTTTGTTTAAAGTCACTTGAAAATATAATAATAATAAAACGAGTTTCATCTATTCTGGAATTTAGATGCGTTTGTTGAAATTGGAAATCTATGCCTAAAAATTTGGTAAACCGCTTCCTTCCGAACTGGTATATTAATCGCTTCGATTTACGTGACTCAAAACAACCTGCCAAAAAGGAAGTCCAAATACAAACAGGTAAAAAATATGAATGGAATTTAAATTGATCGTTTTATACACTGGATTATATTCCCTAAAATTATCAATTCCATAAAGAAAGAAATATTCCACCCCGCATGTGACCATTCTACTTCATGACCTAAATGTTCCTCGTAATCAGCTATTGTTTTAAACAAGTTTAAATAAAATATGAGAGAGATCTCGTGTTGATTGAGCACAAAAAACTATTAAAGTCAAATGGATTGGGTGTCAGGAAAGAAGAATTCGATTCTTACAAAAATTGTTAGTAAAATTAGAAAGACAGAATGAGAAAAATGCGATATTGCCAAGAAGACATTTTCCTCAAAATTAGACTAAAATACCAGTCTTCTTTCTTCCCAAAAGTTATTGAGATTCGATGTAATTTGGTGACCGAAAGTGGTCACCAATCTACTTCGCCAAAATCTATACTAATCTACAATACTGGCAAATTGGAAAGTATTTAAAATTAATACTTATAGAATTACATACGTAATCTTTTCCGCTAAGACAATTATTTGCTAAGCATAAAGTCATCACGTAATCTGGCATTCGTATGACAAAATGCGTCCGGTGAAAAAAGTAAACGGCGTATGGAATAATCATACAACAATCTTTTTCTGACAATATGGGTGTGACGTTTTTAAGCTCACATATATTACCTGCAGCAAGATCATCAAGAATATAAAATAGTTCACTGTAAAACAGGTCGTTCAAAGTTGGAAGTTGGTTCATCTAAAATTTTATAAGCATATTCATTTCGTCCTGGCCTGGTGCATTATACAATTTGCGTCATTTAACCTGAATATTCGAAATCTTTCTGCGAGTGAATCTCTAAATAAGCAGATCATAATTTGAAGGGAATTTAAATTAATCGTATTATTCACTGCTCAATATCCTCTAATCAACTGGACGAGACTGTCAATTTTATATTTGTTGCGAAATTGTTGAGTGGACTTTCCCTAGAAATTGGAATAAAGCGGAATGCAAGTCTCAATTATCCTTAAATCTCTTGAAGCTTAAAATTACAAAAAAATACTTGAAAACGTGCACTCCTTAATGAAAATAAAAGGAACTTTTTATGGATATATTTCAGTGAACAAATTACAGGTGAGCGGAAATACAAGAAAAAATTCATTTCTGATTTTAGAGTGGCCGCATAAACTGTTTTGCACAGATCCAAATCAACCTTTAATGGAATTGAATGTCAAGATAACAGAAAATGAGTCGTGAAAAACGAAAATACTTTTTAAAATTTAACTCTTTTCATTGTTGAATAGCTGATTGGTTTTCAAGAAGCTATGCATTAAAAATATTGCATGGATTTAAATTTCTCCACCTGCAAGTACTAAGACAAGGCGGGAATACTGAACCCGAGATACGACTATACGACTTAGTAGTGGGACGACACATCTCCAGAAATAATAGTGACTCTCAAGACACCCCAAAATACAGAATGAAATTCGCCACACTTAAATTAAGACGGAGCACAAGACACAAATCGAATTAGTTGTTTTATTGAGTGAAAGGTTGCCAAAACTTAAATAAAATGGGAATCCCGAATTCCCCAAAAGTTTAATAAATCAGTGGAAAAGCACGTGCTCCGTGCTTGTACTATCAACAATACTACATGCAAGACAGGATTCAACCTTTGTGATATGAAACTGTAATACTCCGGGAATAAAAATTAAAGGATGTCGAAGCCCCCTTACAACTCACAACTCATGCTTGAACATGAAAGGTATGGAAAGTACCACTATTCAAAATCGCTTGAAACACAGACACATGCAAATATCCGGACTCCGGTATCCGGTTTGGAGCGATGAGAATCAAAAGTGTAGCAGAAAGAATGGCACTCTGATCTGCCTCAGTATTCAAAATCGACCTGTAATTGGAGATATAGAATCACTTGAAAACCCAGAGTTTTTCAATACAGAAAAATATTCCAAAATTGAATTAAATGAATATTTGATTTACTGTTACCCCGAATTCTACACACAATGAATAAGCAATTTTGAAACATGAAGAAAAAAGAAGAAAAGTGCTTGGAAATACGTGTGTTCTCCTAAGTAATCCATTGGTATGCAAAATATTCATCGTCTTCACAGTCGGAAAGAAAACTTACCACAGCTGTCAGGGCGGAATGGAATGTTTAATTTTTCCAAGAGGTAAGCATAAAGTTGGGAGAAGTGATACCTAGCCTGTTCTTTGCTGTGTGAGCAGATTCTAAAATTACTTTAAAAAGGAGTCTCGGGTGCCACTGACACGTTCGGAAACATGAAAAAATTACGAAAGAAAAGTTGCATTAATTTATGAACATTAACCAAACCTTTACATAAGATGTGACCATATTCAAAGTAATATACACTTCTTTCTCCAGTCCACAGGGAATCTCGTGTGTTCATTACTTAAGCATAAATAGCGCAAAAATTTAACGGCGTTGGCGCTAACCATGCAACAATCATTTTTGCTGATTTTGATTCTCATCCCTTCATCTACCGTACCCCTGTGCTCCTCTGCTTGCCAGAAAGTGAGGAAAACGCTGATAATAAGATCGATCCAGATTCCTGGTTCGTAACCAGTCATACTAGTGTTTCAATGGCACGAGGACTGCTTGGAAATCATTGAAAATATTGAAGCACCTTATCCCTTGATTTTTCTCTGTGCTCATCAGAATGAAAGCTTGATTATTCCTACCGTAAAACTTCCTTCAATTTACTTAAATTAGTTTTTATACGAACGTTTCTATGCCTTGCCACCAAACCATTTGCCATTTGGTGGCAAGACAATAAGTTGAGCAGTCATCACTCAGCAAAAAAGGCTCAAGTCACCCCGAAAATATTGCTAGCACGTAAGTATGAAGAAGTCCCTGGATGATTGAGCAAATGAAACTATTTAATTAAAATATTTGGGGTGGTTTGGAAGGAAGATATCCATCCTCAAGAAGAAGAAAGCCCGCAGACGAGAAATGCTATATTGTTGAGTTGACTTTTAAAAAAACGAGACTAAAATAAATTATCAACTCTTCCCCAAAAACTACTGAAATTCAATTAATAAAAATTACAAAAAATAATTGAAAATTTGGTACGCATTTATGAACATAAAATGAAAATCACGTGCAGAAATAATCCAGAGTCTCATGTCACCCCAAAAGTACCTTTACATCCATTACATCTTTCATTGATGCCGGCAGCAGTCACAAAGCTGAGAAAAATCTCAGACTACACGATAAAGTATTTGTGAATTTCGTTGGAAATATTGGAGCACTTCCTCCAATTTCTTCTTCTGTGTGCTCATCAAAAGGAAAATTCTGCAATATCGTCGTACACTTCGTAGAAGTCTTGTAGGAAATTACAAGTTAGCTGTCCCAAAAATGGTTTTTAATAGCAATAAGTGGAATCCCCACAGCCAAAAATATGAGTTGCAAGTCATCCCACAAACATTTAAAATCTAAACTTATTATCCGAAGCTTAAATAACTAAAGTATGAGTGAGATCTCTGGCTGATTAAGCAGCCAAAACTCTTGAGTTCATTTGGACTGGGTGAGAGGAAAGAAGAATTCGATTTTTAATAAAACAAAAAGGCTGAAAGAGAGAAATGCAATATTGTTGAGTGAACGTTTCTTTAAAAATTAAAAAAATACAAACCTCCATTCTCCCCAAATGCTATTGAGATTCAATCAATAAAAATTACAAAAAAAAAACAATTGGATATATTTAAACTCTTTACCGCAAGTAAATGACAAATGCCATCTTTTGGGCTTAAAAATACCAAAATAGTAAATACTAAACGTTAGACACAGTTGGGACAGACCCATGCGATAATAATTTTTGGTCATGCTAGATTTATCGTAATCATTTCAAGTCAATCAAATCAAAATCAAAATAATCAAAAAATTTCTTACAGGCGCGTCCTTTTAATGGAATTTATTTTAGACTGGACTCGTGAGACTCACAATGACATCTCCTGAACTAATTGTGAGTCTCACGACACCCCAAAAATTCAAAATAAATCCACCACACTTTGATTAAATGCAATGAGAATGAGCACAAGACACAACTCTAATTAGTTATTTTGTTGAATGAAAGGTTGCGAAATCTTTAACAAAATGGGAATCCCAACTCACGTACAAAATACAATGTGGAGAGCAGTGACTAGAGTTTGATGTAACTTGAGCTATCGGATTTTGTTTTCGTCTCGATGCCAGTTATCCCATGATACCAACAACGCCTCTAATTTTCTCAGTTGTACAACTACCAACAATAAAGAAACACTTATCTTAACACCTTCCCGCTAAAATACACCAGGAATAAAATTTAAACGGAGTTGAAATTCCAGATAAAAACTTACAAATTAAACGTTTTGACATGAAAGGCATGGAAAGTAACCTTATTTAAAATCCCTTGAAACATATTCATAATAATTAAACTTTAGAGATGTAGGATCAAATGAGAGACGCAACTTTAAAATGTGGGTAAGCTCATCTTCACACTCCAGTCTTCCTGGAAGTTATTGAGATTCAATAAAAATTAGAACAGATTTTACATAATAAGCTAACTTAACTGATTTCAGGTGAGCAAAATCGTTAAAATGAACGATAAAATTCCGTTCTGAATTTCAAATGGGTGCTCTGAAATGCATCTACCACCGTCCTCTATGTCAACCGCATTTAAAAAGTATATCGAATTCTATATACTGTTCCCCGTTTTTTCTCTCTCTTTGTACCCTGCATATCATCTGTTTTACAAATAAATGAAAATAAACGTAACATAATTTGAATGGAGTTTACATAAGTGGTTTTATTTACTGGACCATATCCTCCATTATCATCAGTTACATTTCAATTTACTGGGATCCCGCATTCTACACACCGGAAATTGGAGTGAATGAACTTTGTTGTGTAAGCAGAGGTTAAAAATACTTTTAAAAAGGAGTCTTAAGTTCCCAAGAGCCACTGACACTTTTGGAAACATGAAAAAAATCCTTGAAAATAAAGTTGTATTAATTTATGTAGCTTAATCAATTCTTCCTTTAGAGAACATCAGCTATTGTTTTGGAGGAGTTGGAGTTCAAAATTCCCGCCAATACACTTCATCACTATGTCTCCAAAATTTGCTCCATAGATGTGAAGATATTCAAAGTGTTTCATTCGGATCAGCTTTCCGAAATGCGTATGCACTCCATGTTCCTAGTTTCGTTATAAACCCGCTAAATGCAAAAATTATCATGAAAATCCAGGAATCACATTGTTTACTAAGTATTTTTACGCTAATTGTTTACCCTTCAAAATTTGAACTTCAAGCAATTCTTTACTTGTAAAATGGAACGTAGTTTACAAAAAAATTTAACGGCGTTGGCGCATACCATACAACAATCATTTTTGCTAAAGAAAAATTAGGTCTACTAGTTCACCGGATGTGTTAGTTTAAATATGTCGCTTTATGAGGAATCGGAGCCTGCCATTCTGTTGAAACGGTTTTGTACCATTAAAACTACTTTTACTTCCGGGTAAACCGGAAGTAAAATGTCGTTGGTGTACTGCGTGATGTGAATAAAATTCCGATTGACACATCCCAAAAGGCAGCACCTCTGGGAACACTAATGGTGTCAGCAATATGAAATTATTTGAATGAATTGAACTTGAAAATTCAAGGGTTTTGGAAAACCACTTTTTGAAAGGTCAACTTCTTTGCTCCATAAAATCACCAAGACTTGTTCAATCTTGAAATTTTTTTGCATGTAAACATAATTAAAAAGTCTGAAGCTTATTTAAATGCAAGCGCTTAATCCAGAATTTGAAATTTTTTAAAATTAAAATCGGGGAATAAAACCGGGATATTCGTAAGAATTCCCAATTCTGCTTTAAAAAAGTGCATCGCAAGGTCTGGCTTTCCGAACTGCGTGTAAAATTCAAATTAATTCACGTTCAAAATGCAATGTGGAAAGCGGTGGCAGCAGTGACCAGAGTGTACTACTGTGATGTGCATTCTCGGATTTAGTTTTCTTGATGATCTCACGACTATAATACGGCCACTATCTTTTGTGCTTGCAAATACTACTGACAATACTGCATGTAGAAACCGTGATTACATCTTCGCGTTTACTATAGGAATACTCCGGGAATAAAAATGCATTCATGTCTCATTCTTTCCCCAAAAACTATCAATAAAATTACAAAAAAAATAGTTGAGGAATTGGTATGCTTTAATGAAGATAAATAGAAAATCACGTTGAAAAAAGTCTCATGTCACCCCAAGAATATCTTTTAATGCATCTTTTTTTGATGCCGGCACAAGACACAAACCTGAGAAAAATCTCAGGCTAAACGATTAAGTACTTATGGATATTGTTGGCAATATAGTCGCACGACTCATTTGTCCTTCCCGATCATTGTAATGCAAGACTCCGTCAATCTTTTCCATTGTTCTTGATAAAACAATGACAATCCTCAGATTATGAATTTTAAGTCAAAAATGTAAATTTTCAAGTGTCTCATTAACCGACCTACGATAAGTTTTTGGAACATTAGTTACCACCTTTGCTAACCTTATTGTATTTGTTCTATTTACTATGTTATGTTGCAAAGCGAAAGTTCTATAGATGATATGGATATCCGTACATTTTCTAGATACGTCTGCCTGCCCACTTTCAGTAAGGTTTGCTGTTTACTTACCCCGTTATTCGCGTCACTTTATATGAATATGAAATAATTGATAGTTATATTATATTTTAAACGTTAATTGGGGGAATAGGTAATTCGCTGTGTAGAATATATTTTCATTAAAAAATGTTTTGCCATTAACTTAACATTAACTTGGTAAAAACTAATGCATTTGTATCCTACTGAATGCCTAAAAACCTGAGTACGGATATACAAGATGTGTTTGTGTTTGCATGTAAATTTTAGTTTATGGCTAAGTAATGTTGATCTGAAACGATGACTATTAAAATTCAGTAATGCACTGCCATACAGTTGTAAGAAACTCAAAACTGATTCGTGGCAACATAGGTACTTCATTTTGGTCGGATATTGAGACTCACAAAAATTAAGGAGAACAATATTTACTTTTAAGCCAAAAGTTCTATCGTATTTTAGAACAATTGGGTATCGGGTATGCCCTAGGTCGAGTATTGGGGGTATACCAGGAAAAGTGCGAAAATAATGAACTCGCAACATGAAACTTGGTCTTCAGAAATAATTATGAGTCTCATGACACCCCAAAAATGCCAACTAATTCTACCACACAATAGTTTAATTCCGTTCATGAGACAACGTAGAAAACATAATAATATCAGCAGTGCTTAGAGATTAATGAGTTGTGAACTCCGAATTAAGTTTCGTTCCTGATGACATAACACCATTATTTACTACTTACGATTACTACAGTTTTGAACTGACAGCACAAAATATATGTAAACAAGAGTCAAGTTTCTGTGTATCTCGGAATTCAAATATACTGAAAATAAATTTCGACGGCATTTAAGATCCTGATGAGAAACTGCGAAACTTAAAACTAGTGATTTGACATGAAATGTATGGGAAATAATTTGTAACATAGACATACGTGACAAAACTGTGCTGTGGCCAGGAATGATTTTCTATATTAAACGCTACATTGTCTGATGCATAATGCGAAAGTTTTTTAAAATTGGAATTGTAAGCAGAACAGTAAAAAATTCGCCACAGATAAAATTTAAATTTGTGGTCATAATTGGATAAACATTTGTGCTTTATGTACGGTAATGTGTACCAAAAGTATGCTATTTGTCAAGAATTATCGTTTATAACGATTTATAATTTGTTCTGTTCTATGAATATCAGGTAGAAGATGAAAATATTGTGAATTGATTGGATGTAGAGATGAGTTCCGTTAAGAAAAGATACATTTACGAGCTATCATGCCAGCTAATACTTAAAACACTGGGAATCTTTATAGTGTTTCAATATACATTCTTCAGCACAGATACATATATACATGCTCACATAAAATATTATGATAATCCTGTAAAATTTAAAATGTTATCTATCACTTCAACAAACTAAATATTTCCAAAGTACAAAGTAAACGACGTTAAGCCTCACCATGTGACAAATATTTTGAGACATGCATGTAACATTTTAAATTAATTTTTTTTAACTGCAACAAAACTGAGCATTGTATGCTAAACGACCAATTAATTTATTATCGCCCATCATAACGATTCATTATTCATTATCAAAACTTGCACTTTGATTAAAAATGAATTCTCGTTTGATTTTATCCAATTCTTCTTCTGCTTTAGGCACAGATTCCTGTTACGGGGTTCAGGCTTAGTGTCCTGGGTCCTTAGATTCGGAGAGTGGATATCGAAATTCCCTCCAAAACTAGTTCAATCATAGCTTCACCATTGAGAGTTCAGAAAACCCATTGGCAGAGATTCAATTCAACCAGAGTGTCAGGCACTAATAAAAAGTAACTAAATCTTTCACTTCATTCTAGAATGATCGTGAAAATCGTGACAGGAAATCTGAATTTAAAATTATTAAAGAACTATGAGAACAGAAATTCAACGAAGTTAAGGCTAAACATGTAGCACTGTTTTCGGATGTCCGATTTCGAGTTCACTCCAGAGCCAGAGAGTGTTTTAAATCTAGATCAAATTCTGGACTGATTCATTCTCGACGCCATGACACCACCGTATACCACTGTTTTACGATTGACATTACAAGAAACCATGTCTTCATCTACGTATCACAAAATTAAAATATACCAAAAATAAAATTTGAACGGGACTGAAGCTCCTAATGCAAAAATTATGTTTTGACATGAAATGTATGGAAAGTAACTTTATTAAAAGTCACTTGAGAATATAACAATAATACGAGTTTTATCAAATGATTTAGATTCGTTTGCGTTTGAAATTAGAAATTTACGTCTGCAAAATTTTATAAACCATTGCCTTTCGAAGTAGTATATTAGTTGCTTTGGTTCACGAAACTACAAGCAACCTGCCAACAAAAAGTCTAAATATGAACAAATCAAAATATGAGTGGACTTTCAGTTGATAATTTTTAGTCAGCAATTCCAGAAATGACTCAAGTCTCACGTACCCCATTATTTCTGGACATTTTTTTTCAATAATTAGTTTTTTAAAAATACGTAAAAGTCTCGAGAAAAATATTTCGTGTTTTAGCACACAAAACAATTAAAATCAAATGAATTGGGTGTCAGGAAAGAAGAATTCGATTCTTACAAAACTTGCTAGTGAACGTAGAAAGGTTGAAAGCGAAAAATGCGATATTGCCTTGAAAGCGATTCCATGGAAATTGGACTAAAATAAAGTTTCTTATCTTGAGATTGAATGTATTTTTTAAAGCACTGGACGAATTTTGACTCTTTAGAGAAATCGAGACAATGACCGAAGAAATATTATTTTTTATCTATAAAAAATCTCTATTACCGTTAACATTTTGTATCGAAACTAGTCACTAATCTACTTCGCCAAAATCTAAATTAAAGCTTAACGTAGTTGCTTAACCCAATTCCTTTTAAAGCTCAATTGAATTGAAAATATGAAAGCACTAAAGTGAGTTTGGTTATTTTCTAAACAAAAAGTAGTTTATAAATTGAATCATTACATGTAAACATTAAGATATAAGTCAATACTTGGAAATTGGAAAGGTTTTAAATATAGAACTTAAAACATTAGAAATATATCCTTTTGCATAGAAACTAATATTTACCATACTTTCTTGAAGCGCTACTACAAAATCTTTTGCAGCTATGGACAAAATATGTCTGGTGAAAAAAGTTAACGGTGTTTGGAATAATCATGCAACCCTTTTTTTCTGACAATATGGATGCGACGTTTTTTAACTCTGCTTTACTACCTGCAACAAGATCACCAACAAAACAAAAAATTTCATTGTAAAACAGGAACTAAGAACTTGGAAATTTGTTTATCCAAAATTTAATAAGCACTTTCATTTCGTGCTGGCTTGGAAAATACACCCTTTTTGTCATTTCGTATTCAGGATGCACAAAATCTCTCTGGTAGCGAATCCAAATATAAACAGATTATAATTTGAAGGTATTTTAAGTTAGTCGTGTAATTCACTGGTCTGCATCATCTAATTAACTAGACTAAACTGTCATTTCTATCCCGAAAAAAATTCAAAATTTAATTGAATGAATATATATTTTCATGTGACCCTGCATTTTTCTTATGGGAAGCTGGAGTGAGTGAACTGTAAATGCTTAAATATTATGAAAGAGATCTCTGGCTGATTGAGCAAATAAATCTATTAAATTAAAATTTTTGGGTTGTGAGGAAAAAATGAGGAGTCTAAATAAAAACAGAAAGGCTGAAAAAGAGAAATGCGACATTTAGAAGATTCAAAATTCCGAAAAAGAATTTGTGATATTTTGCAAACAAAATGAAAATTGAATCACAGATCACAGAGGTTGAGCAATCTTCAGGTCGGAGAAATACTGGAAAAGTCTATCCAGTCTAATTTTATATGCAAGTGGTTATTGGAAAATATTTTAAATTTAAATCGGATCCCGGAATAATATCAGGGAAACTCGTACGAATTGCTAACCCTGCTAAAAGATGCTTTGTAATTTCCGGCTTTCCGAACTGCGTCTGAAATTCAAATTACATGGAAAGCAGTGACAGCAGTGACTAGAGCTTGATGTGACTTGTGCTGTCGAATTTTGTTTTCGTCTCGATGCCAATGATCCCCTGACACCGCTACCATTTTCCTCAGTTCCACAGTATCAGTTAAAACAGATGGAGTATCAATCTTAGCATTTAAGTACTGAAATACACCGGGAATAAAACTGAAACGGTGTTGAAACTTCCTTACAACTCACAACTCATGTTTGAACACGAAAGGTATGGAAAGTAACTTCATTGAAAATCATTTGAAATACAGACACGTGTAAATATCGGATCTCGATTTAGAGCGATGAGAATCAAAAGCGTATCAGAAAAAATGACACTCCGATCTGCCTCTGTATTCAAAATCAACCTGTAATATGAGATATAGAATCAATTCAGAAGCCAGAGTTTTACGGGGTCTCAGCTTCCCAAGAGCGACTGACACTTTTGGAAACATGAAAAATTTACGAAAGTAAAGTTGCATTAATTTATGAACCTTAACCAAACCTTTAGACGGGATGTAACGATATCTAAAATACATATATCCCTTCTGTATCCACACCACAAGCAATCTTGTATAGCTGCGAAGTAAACATAGGTAGCATAAAAATTGATAGGTGTTGGCGCTAACCATGCAACAATCATTTTTGCTGATTTTGATTCCCATGCCTTCATCGAGCGTACCCCTGTCTTCATCTGCTTGCCAGAAAGTGAGGAAAATGCTGTCAATAAGATCGATCCAGATACCAGATATCCATACCATTCATACTGATGATTGAATGGCACGTGGTTTGTTGGGAATCCTTCTTTCAGTCGAAAAAAGTGAGTCTCAAGTCACCCCAAAAAGATAGCTAAATCTTTTTTTCAGCATAACGTAAATAGGAAGGAGGCCTCTGGCTGATTGACCAAATAAAACTATTTAATTAAAACTTTTGATGTGTGAGGAAAGAAGAATTCCATACTTACGAAAAAGAAAGACTGAAATAGAGAAATGCGATATTGTTGTGTGGACTTTTCCTAAAAAGGAGACTAAAAAAGTAGTCTCAAATCTTCCTTAAAAGCTATTGAGATTCAATCAATAAAAATTGCAAAAAATACTTGAAAAGTTGGTGTGCTTTAATGAAACTTAATAGCTCAACATGTGCAGAAATAATTATGAGTCTCATGTTACCCCAAAAGTACCTCTATTTATCCATTACATATTTTATTGATGCCGGCAGCAGTCACAAAGTCGAGAAAAATCTCAGGCTAAACGATAAAGTATTTATGGATTTCGTTGGCAATATTTGAGCACTTCCTCCAATTTTCTTTGTATGCTCACCAGAAGGTAAATTTTGAAATATCGTCGTACACTCCGTAAAAGCATTAAAAGAGATTACAAGTTAACAGTCCCAAAAAGTTGTTGATACCAATAAGTGCACAGCAACAAGTATGAGTCGCAAGTCATCCCACAAACATTTTAAAACCTATGCTTAACCTCTGAATATGAGAGATCTCTGGCTGATTAAGCACCCAAAACTTTTTAATTCATATGGGTTGGGTTGGGTGTAAGAAAAGAAAAATTCGATTATTCGTAAAATTAGAAAGCTTAAAAGAAAGATATGAGATATTGTTGAGTATCCTTAAAAATTAGACAAATATGCAAGCCTCCATTGTTCCCAAAAAGCTATTGAGATTCAATCAATAAAAGTTGCAAATAGAAATTGGAAATGTTAATACTCTTGCCCGCAATTAAAAGAAGCAGGTCATCCTTCGGGAATAAAATCCAAAAATAATAAGCCTAAACGTTAGGCGGAGTTGAAACTACCCATGTGATAAAATTTTTTGGTCATGCTAGATTTATCGTTTTTTAAAAATTGTCTTACAGGCACGTCCTTTGAATCGAATTTATTTTAGTTAGACTCGTGAGACTCACAATAACATCTCCTGAAATAATTGTGAGTCTCACGACACCCCAGAAATCAAAATTAATCCTACCACACTTTAATTAAATTCAATGAGAATGAGCATAAGACACCGTTCTAATTAGTGGTTTTGTTGTATGAAAGGTTGCGAAAACTTAAATAAAATGGGAATCCCAGCTTGATCACGTTCCAAACACAATGTGGAAAGCAGTGGCAGCAGTGACTAGAGGTTGATGTAACTTGTGCTATCGGATTTTGTTTTCGTCTCGAAACCAGTGTTCCCATGTCCGCTTCTATTTTTCTCTGTTGTAAACTAGCAACAAAAAAGAAAACTCCACCTATCCGATTTGAAACTGTAACACTCAAAGAATAAAAATTAAACGGAGTTGAAGTTCCAGATGTAAAACTTACAAATTGAATGTTTTGACATGAAAGGTATGGAAAGTAACCTTATTTAGAATCACTTGAAATATATTCATAATAATTTAACATTAGAGATGTAGGATCATATGAGAAACGCAAGTTTTAAGTGTGGGTAAGCTCATCTTCACACTCCAGTCTCCCCGGAAGTTATTGATTCAATGGAAATTAGAACAGATTTTACATAATAAGCAAACTTAACTGATTACAGGAGAGCGAAATGGTTAAAATGAACGACAAAATTCAGTTCTGATTTTAAAATGGGTGCTCTGCCACCGTCTGCTATGTCATCCGCAATTCGAATTTTGTAATAAAAATTGCAGCGCTAAGAGGTTTATCAAGTTTTAATATTATGCGTTCCGTCTATTTTATTATTTGGAAGATTTTAAAATCAAAATATATTCCCACAAAACTTTATAAACTGTTCCCCGTTTTTACACTCTTTTTATATTCTGCATATCATCTTTTTTCAAGTAAATCCAAATAAACGTATCAAAATTTGAATGGAGTTTACGTTACTCGTTTTATTTACTGGACCATATTCTCCATTATCATCAATTATATTTCAATTTACTGGGATCCCGCATTCTACACACCGGAAATTAGAGTGACATGGACTTTGTGGTGTAAGCAGAGGTTAAAAATATTTTTTTAAAGGAGTCTTAAGTTCCCAAGAGCCACTGACACTTTTGAAAATATGAAAAAATCGTTGAAAATAAAGTTGTATTAATTTATGTACTTAATCAGTCTGCCATTAAAGAACCTCAGCTATTTTGGAGGAGTATGGAGTCTTAGATTCCCTCCGATACCCTCCATCCTTACATCTCCAGGATATACTCCAGAGATGTTAAGATATTCAAAGTGCTTCATTCGGGTCAGCTTCCTTATCTCGTTATAAGCCAGCTAAGTGCAGAATCATCATAAAAATCTGGGAATCTCGTTCTATATAAAGTTATATAACGTTAATTTTTTAACCCTACTAAACTTTGTCATGAACGCAAAGCAACAAGCAAGCAGAAATCTCGTACAGGTTAATAATTTAACATATACAGTATAAATATTAATCGGCGTTGACGCTAACCATACAACAATCATTTTTGCTAATTTTGATCCTCATGTTTTCATCAACCGTACTTCTGTCCCCCTTCCCCACCATCTGCCACGCCAGACAGTGAGGAAATGCTGAGACTGATCATTTGGACTAATTAACTAACTAATTGTCAAATAACGGGTGTTTTCTATTAAATAAACTCGTCAGAAGTGATGCACAGTTTATTTTTCACCAGTTACTCAAAACGCATCTTCGAAAAATTCACAGAGTCAGGTAAGAACGCTGGATTGCAGAATGATGAACAGTTGAACAAAAAATAAATGTGTAAAATGCACAGAGACAACACTGAAAATTATAGCAAAAGAACAAACTACAATTTTATTTTACAGTGAAAGAGGATGAGCAATTAACAAATTGTTGCTCTCCTCAAAAAAGAAATATTTAAAGAGGGCTAACTGCCCACAAAATAACTGGCAACTTTGCCAAAAAATAAGGCTGAACACGCCTTGTAAATGTACGTCTGTAGGACGGCTTCTGGATTCAGAGTGGGATGTGTGTGTGCTGGAAAAATAGTTGATGGTACTGGTTACAAGCCTGCTTTC
>JAQIXW010001982.1:0-17030 GCA_034700685.1 Willowsia buskii | reverse complement strand
TCGTGAGGATTCATCATGTTACTGTCATCTTTGAATGGATATAGTATACAGACAGATTGTTAGCATCATCGTGGGCGATCTATGCAACTAAAGCATGGATTTACAAAACACTTTTATTGTTCATGAGACTTCTATGTATTCTCAAGTCTCAGCCTCTGTATCGTATGTATGTGTGTGTTAAAAATGAAGACTTTCCAAGAGGGCCTGCGGAAGCATTTCACTTCGTAGTAGATTCTAAAACTTAATATTAGTATGAAACCCATTCTACTAACACAGAATCAAATGAACAGGTGCATTAAACAAGATTGGTACGCATAATGCAAGAAAACTCCTTCACCTTCCATCCAAACACAAGGGCTCTGTTCTCTGGAACAAACAAAGCATGAGTTACATTTTCCATTGATACATCAAAACCTGAGCTGTGTAGCAGTATGATCGCAGCACGAATAGCAGGAAAGAACCACGTGAAGCCTTCCAGTAATATGTCACTGTCTTTGTTACTTCGACATTTCACATTTTTTTTAGAAATGTGACCAGGGATAATCGTGACCTGACTACTTGTGGTGTGGCTGGTTACTCATCGTTGTAGGGAAGATGACAAAAGGTCATTATGATGTATGCTTTAACAAATATCCCTGCTGTATAACTTTGTATCTTCATACATATACTGAGGATTACAATGCATTGTGTTTTTGTTGCATGTGATTTATTCATTGGTCACGCATAGTATGACCTGCAATTAATTCTAGACTTAACGTGGTATCAGATTCAATTTTGACGGACGTGTAACATTGTTATAAAGCAACGTTGATGCACTAACAAGACGCAGGAATATCAATATCACATTTTTTGAATTCATGAATTTAGGTAAGTCTCCAATATTGCATCACATATCGTTGTATGATATTTTTCACTGAGACTTTTGCGCCCGCGTTCACCTCCCCCACCTCTCTTTTACAGACGACAGAATGTAATCCCTGGTATTTTTTATTCATATTATATTATGTTTATGATGATGATTTTTGTTACATAGTAGTGGAAGCTAGCACCGGGGAAAATATGAAAAAAATACGCATACATGTGAATATTCTGTATTTTAACCGCATATTTCCGTGTCTTAGTCATCTCCAGAATCATCATCATCAGCATCATCATACCTATATCACGATTTAATATTAAATGTTTCCACGTTCCACACAGTAAGTTATGCGTACCAGGAATATTCATATTCGTCGGCTTTTTGTAATCATGCATTCCATTGGCAGCATTCATCCTGAACATTATGCCATCGTGGAATTTTCAAAAAATATTAAAAGGTTGAGCTAAGGGAAATAATAGATGCATTATATCGTCCCCTTACTAGTTTTTGAATATATCGTACCCGCCTCAAACTCATCAACTTTATGATCATGCAGGAAAAATCAGGTACCTTGAAAGTAATTTGTAATATCATATTTTTGTTAAAATTGGACAGTTCTTCATCAACAGAAACGTTTTTATTGAAATTGATACCAGGGTGGTGGTGTTGCCTATAATATGAAGTAAATATTATTAACACTTGCTCACAAACTAAACCTTCTTATTAGCATTCAATGCCTGTAGGAAAACACATAAAATGCCATTTGTGTCTTCTATTTTGGATGCTGCCATTCTCTTATTTTTAAACGTGGTCTTACCCACATGTCCTCACCAAGTCAAAAGAGGTTATGAAACTCAAAAGCACAAAAATTGAATTTGCATAAATCAAAACACACACGCAGCTTTTATATACCAAAGTGTTTTTCCAGAAAGGTTTCTCAACGAGTTCCATCAAGAGCAAATAAAAGAAGGAAAAAAATTTCACTCCTTGTTGACCCAAGTGAAAAAGTCTAAACGTTCTTTCTAATAATAACACACACCTCTAAAAAGCAGCACATCTTTATTGATTTATTGCCGTTTTGCATCATAAAAGAAAGCAAGTAAAAATGGTAGGTGTGTTCATTTAGACAAGAGGATATTTACAATCTTTTCTGTTACCATTTGCGAGTGTCTACTCTCTTATCTTCAATAGGAGAAAAGGTGGGCTAGTTTTATGATGCTGAATTTACAATTACAATTCACAAAAAATTGTTCGTAGAATATGTTGCTCTTTTCACTATTGTGCTAATTGTTTAAAGTCTCTGTGATAATTAACGTATTTCTTCAACTTTTTCCTTGCTTACCATATATATTTGGTGTTCGTCTCCGTTTCTTAATGGGGCAATGTGAATTTGCTTTAAAAATCTCAAAAATATTATGATTTTGTTCTTTACGTTAGAAACGATAAGGTTTTTTTTACTACGTCTGCATTTCTCCATGAACAGCAAACTCTTCCCTTTGAAATATGGCAGTAGGCGGTTTTGGCTTGTTTAGGGCTCCAGGCTTCGATATTCAATATACACACACTCTTCTTGCTCCATGTTCCATTGTTGCGGTCTGGTCGAGTCATCTTGGAGCCAACTGCCTGGAAGAGTAGTAAAAGCGATGATGAGTTTGTGTGAGTGCATGTCATTATTCCTTCAATACATTTTTATTGTCTGCTGCCTGATTCTGATTTTTCCATGATAGAGAGAAAATTGATGATGACGCTGTGAGGTTAATGATGATGACAATGCATCATCACCGTCATCATTATGCATTTGTTCTACAAGAAGGCTCTGCAGACTGATTGTGTTATGGCTCTTTACAATCTTGTTACGACAACAATACTACAACAACCACTGCTGCAACGGACTTCCAAGGTCGTCTTACAAGCCAGCACAAAAAGTCATTACCGTATTTACAACTCCATATTCAAAGATAAGATATGTTGGTGAACTTTTACATGAGCAATCATTACTACAAGAACGAGACTAACCAACCTGTTGTCATTTCCTTTCATAAATAAATATACGCTCCCTACCGAAGCTACAATGTTTTTGTAAGAAATATGCTTACAGCGATTCCAGCTACCTTTTATGACGAAGACGCTTCTCTGGAAGAGCACTCTTCCCTGGCGATATACTCTTCGCCGTTCCTCATTTCACTTCAACAACAGCAGGAAGAAACAAAAAACAGGTCCCAAAGGCATATTAGGTTTTTATGTACACAAAATACGTGCTTTAATTTCCTACCAACAACCTGCATCATCATGATCAGCAGCATCTGAGATCTCCATGAGGCATAAGACTCTCCGCCACATCACTCGAGACCGGAGTGTCATTATTACAGTGTTATACTATGCACTACTTATTTCCCTACGACTCCTCCACGAGCTTATCAGTCTCTACTCTCTTCTCTGTAATATAAATTTTCCTCTTTCCTCTAATAATAATAATAATTACTATTATCATTACTATTTCACTTGTTTTGATAGGTGACCGTAAAAATTGTGAAACGTTTTTTTTACTTGTTGAGTAATAATCTTCACAGACAAAAAAAAAGATGCGTCTTGTTCATTGTTCCCCACGTTGGTCTATTCTGTAGTGGAGTGATGCGTTAAAATTTCATTCTTTTTTCTGGGGTATGCTGTGTTGTGGTTGGTGGGCAAATGTATCATCAGAAAATATTAAAAAAAGCAGTACCACACACCACCTTACCACACGTCAAAAGATTCATATGAATAAAATCAGAGTCAATGCTCCCTCTTTTTTACGTTTCTCTCTGTGTGCGTAGAAATAATGACGATGATGGAGATGCTGCGGCTGGAAAAAATAATAATAAAGGGATCTTACATCCTGTGTGTACGCTTCTCCCTCTCAACTGCCTCACTTATTGATCATACATGTGAAGCGGTGCACTTACGTCCACACAAATCCTCAAAGCCCGAATGAAGGGTTCGTTATTATTGCAGCAAAGAAACATGAGGGAGAAAAAAAAATCTCATCTGGTTCGTTTTTTTCACACATGATGAACCCCTAATGAAAAAAATAACCTACAGCGCATTGAACAATCCCGAGAAAATCCAACATTAAAAAAATGAGTAAAAAATAATAACGCTGGAAGGAAGTTGTTTGAGATGCAACATTAAGAAGGTCTATTTTTCTACTTGCTGTTTGTATATTTGTGGGTACGTGCTGTGGATGTACTTTTAGCAGGGGTTGTTTGATGCTAACGTGAAAAATGTAAATGTTGAGATTATGTGAGTGATCCATATATTTTTTTATGTGGCGAAGTAAATATAATATACCCCGCATTTATTTATTACTTCGCATTAGGCAGTTTTTGGATTTCGAAGCAGTAAGAATCAATGCATCGCGCAGTGGTGACGATGAGGGGGCATCAAAAATACATACATTTTGAGAGGAGGACTTTCTTGATATTTCTATGCTTATAAACACGTCTAAAGGAAAAAACTGGTTACAGCACTCTTATTGGAAAAGCTGTTATATATTATTTATGTTTGTCTGCGGTAGAATAAGAAGAAAGTTGCATTCATTATTTCTGCTTGCAATCTCATGCCATGAAAGACAAACTACCGACAAGTATTCTCCAGTTGGGAGCTAAGAGAGTTTATCCTGATGGAAAAGCTATATAATGATATTGAACATCAAATCTATATTAATACTAGAGTTGTACACTTTTGAGCGTCAGTTCATAATAAATTTGCAGTAAAAAAGCAGTAGGATGAGCCAGACGAAGCTGCTTGATTTATGATTTACTCCAAAAAATCGCCACGAAACGTATTTCATTTTATGAAGTAGGAGCACAACACGTTCTGTCTCGAACATGTGTTTCTCATGTTTTATTTGTAAGATTCAACTGTTTCAGAATCCTGTCCTATTTTTTCCTCTTGTCAACATTTGAAAAAATCACAATCTGTCTGGAATATACAGAGTTTTTTAAATGTATAGATTGTGTAGAAGATGGAAATCCGGTGCAATAAGGCATTAAAATCTACAATGAACAGCCTGTGTTCAGCAGGGACTATTTTAAACGTTTGCATTAAAGTTGCATTATAATTTGTTCTATGGAATATTTACCCTTTGAAACGATCGTTAATATTAGTGGATGTTTACCCCAATGTTGGTCGTTATAAATAGCACTATGCATGCACACAACATTAGACAGTTTCTTTAGAGAGCTATTAAAATGAACGAGATGAGTCTTCCAGGATCTTGTTTGCCGCTGCGGCACGGCACAGAGCTCATCAACATGACATAAAACGACAGGGAGTGAGAAAAGGGTGAAATCGGGGGCGAGTATGTACACTGGTACACGGCATTTTTAAAAACATTAAAAAAGCAAGAAGAATGTCACTTTTTTCATGTCTCCTGTCGGTCTGTTTCGGGACACTTAACTTGCTAGATTACCGTGTTTCTTTTGCATTTTTAATAATATATTATCCAGTTTGTAGTAGTGTAGTTCATGCTTCCAACACTTCTTCTCAAACTCTCCTAGGTAGATTTCGTTTTTTATGAATGCATACGTATTATAGGAATTTTATGAAGATGAAAATCTTAAAGTGAAAATTGTCGTGGCTTCACGTTTGCCTGCCACCATGACTGGGAAGGAATAGAAACGTATGGGACGTGACAGAGTTTTTAGTTAGAAAGGAATTTGAGCATCTTGGGAAAAATTAAATATCAAAGCATAGTAGTATGAAGAAGATTGTAATGAAGGCGTCGAAGGAAAGGGGTGTTGCTACTGATTGCGAGTAAAATGAAAATGTGCTCCATTTCACACACCCTTATTGCCTTTCACAACATGCTTGTTGTATTGCGATAAAAAGTAAAGTAATTTTTTCTATCAGGGCGGAGGGGGTTTGTCAAAACTGGAAATAAGAAAAAGTGGAACATAAAGCATTAACATTGTACAGGGGAAAGAATCAATTAAAACTTTTTAAAATGTTGGAGAGTCTATATTAAACAATATAACACATTAGCAGCTTTTTTACCGTAATAAAAGTTTATCTATTTCAAGTTGCAAAAAAAGTTGGGGAGAAATTAGTAAATATATAGCCATTATTTCATTTATTTTAAAATTTTAACAAAAATTGCTTTAGCTTTGAAAAGCGAGTCAGTAAATTAAGGGAAATTTAATTTTCAGACATTAACTTTCCTTCGCGTATCTTTAATTAATTATTATTGTCTCTTTTAAGTACATTTTGTGCATTATAATATTTTCAGTACATGGTAAATACATCGTGCTTTCGTTTTTGTTGGAATAACTGTTATGTTGGTTTTATCCCTTTCTCGGCCAGGTTTCTCTCAGAAAAACACTTTCTTTGCTCCTATATATAGACTGTTTCTTCTTGTTAATATCTTATTGAGATTTTTTTTGTGTTGTATGGGTTGAAGTTGTAACTTAAAGATGTATTCCGTTTTATACAGATGCCATAACAGGGATCCCATCCAACAAGGCCGAGCTTGAAGTATTTCGCGTCATGCAACGTGCTAACTTGCTTAGCTACTTTGACAAAATGATTGAAAATGGAGGTGACGATGTACAACAGCTTTGTGATGCTGGAAAAGAAGAATTCTTGGAAATTATGGCTTTGATTGGAATGGCAGCCAAACCGTTACATGTTCGCCGACTCCAGAAAGCTCTTCAAGAATGGATGACACAGCCAAGTAAGTACACTGCAGTCTTGTAAATAGATTTTGTGTAAAAATGTGAACTTTACTCAATGTTACTAAATCTTTAGGGTGTATACACAAATGGCGGATTAAGTCAATCACAAGATTTTGATGTATGCCAATTGTTTGTACTTCTGCTTAGGTATCTTCCAGTCACCCGTTCTACCTGCAGGCTACCAACATCATTTTGGGGCTGCCCATATTGACCGAACAATTAGTCATACACAATTCACAGCCACTATTGCAGCTGCCACGACCAGTGGTAGCAGTGCTTCAAATGGTGGAGTAGGACACTATCCTGCTCAGACACATCACCCAGTTCCAGTCATACCAATCCCACATCTAATATCCCATAATTCCATTTTACCGTATCCTGCTCAAAATGCCCCTCAATACGCACTAGAACCACCAAAGAACTCATGCTCATCCTCAACTTCTAGTGATACCCCATACACGACAGATAATCTTCCTCCCAACAACGACAGCACTCCAAATAGTAAAAACTTGAAATCCCACGAAAGAAGAAGTAACAACAGTAGCCCATCATTAAGTTCAAACGCAGCCGCTGCCACAACGATTGTAGGATTAGACAAAGTATATTTACAACGGGGATCTCCGTCAATTCCAGTTGTCATTTCCACTGCTCAAACTCCCAATCCCGGACAACAAGGACTAAGCTCTTGCTCCTCATCTTCGTTCACAGAACACTATCAGAATTGCCCAAGTCCCAGTGGAAGCACAAGCAGCAACAGTAGCACCGTCAGCATCAAAAGTCATCATCAATTCCATCATCCGTCCTCCCCACTGGAAAGTTATCCAGACAGCCCGGTCAACAGTGAAAGTGGACGGAGTATTAGTAATAAACAAGAGGAGTCCAGCACTTGTACTGAATTAGAAAACGCATCCTCTTGTTCTTCTGACCAAACCAATTCCATTCAACTTTTGGAGAATTCAACTGGGAATGGAACTTTGAGGGTTGCTAGCCGAAGTAGTAGTTATTGTGGTAGTATTGGTGGTGGCAGTGAGCCAAGCAGTCCTGCTCCACCACCACCACTACCGCCGTCTTTTTCCAAAGGAATACTAATATCATCTTCCCAACAAACATCAGACTCCCCACGTTCTTCCTCAGAATCCATAACAAATCGAAATAATTCAGTCGCAGTTACATCCACAACGTCGACCCAGGATTTTTCTTCCTTACAAGAGCATGAAATTCAAAAATTAGCCGAAACTGCACTGAATATTGCTCGATCGCTCCCACCACATGTGAAAGAGCCGAAACTTTCGAAGAAGATAGAAACGTCATCCTATGAGGTATGCTCAGAAACTATTCCTGTTTGATACCAAAAAATTCATTCGTCCATGATATGCATGCTCATGTAAACTGACAAACAAATCAATTTTTTAACTTTCCCTTCTCTCATGGAAAAGCCCATTCCTTTAAAATGGTCATTGCTTGCTCAGCGTACCATGTAAATAATGGTATTGAATTTCGTATGAAAAACTAATATATTCTCAGAGGGTACTCTCATAATGGTCAATAATATAATATTAGATAATATCATTTCTCCTTTTTTCTTTTATTTATTCACCATCGTATGAAACTGCAGTATATCCAGTTTTCAGATAAATATATGCATGCGTCCGTAAATGCCAGTTTATTTTATTGAACACCCGCTCATAACATTATTTTGAACGCGCTGGCATTTCATAGTTAGTTGCAGTGCTATTATATTTTTAGGGTGGAAGCAGTTTGCGTCAAAAGCAAGATGTTTTTTGGTGCGTATAAGCATTTACATGAAGTATGAAACAACTTGGTTTACTCCATTCGGTTATTTCCTATTAAATTTATTATGATAATACTACCGAGTGAGGCTGATCATAAAATAGCACAGGGAAATGAGCATAAAGAATATTAAAATATGTACATTAACAAGAATATCCATATAAAGGTTGAAAATACATGATGGTTAGAAAAAACATTCATGGGAAAACGATGTATTTTTTCCTAAAAAATAAAACCTTCATTTTTTCATTTGACAGTTTGTTCGCCGCTTGGCTGAAGATGACCCACGGAGAATGTATGAGATCCGAAGATTGTGTACGATATTTGGGAAAAGTGGGGAGAACGGAAAACGGAGCAAGGGAAACGCTTGCAGCAGCAGTGGTAGCTTGTCAATTTCACCCTCAAATAAGACCATGAGTATCCTGGAACTTGCGATGAATGAAGCTGCCGCCCAGCTGTGTAAACTAATGCCAGCCTTATTGACGAAAAAGGATGAAATGTACAGTTTGGCAAAGCAAGTCATTCGCGAGTCTGGTCTACCGTATAATGTTATCTGTGCAAACTCCAACTTACCCAGTTCCTTTCTGGGTAATTTTGCTAGTAACAGTAATAACGAATGTGTGGGCACTAGTGGATCCAGCAAAGGGAAAATCGATCATACTAGGAACTCTCCAGCGCATGAACAAAGAATCAGCAATGAATTTGCTGCTGCTTGTAAAAAGATCAAATTGGATATTCACGGTAGTGATAATACAAAGGTAAAAAAAACTTAAAGCAATTCGCGTTTGTGCAATAATGAATTATGAGTGCTACAAAATTATAGTATAAACAATTACCATACATAATAATAATCGTGGTGTATGTTACTACTTGTATGTACTTAGGAAGTAAATGGGCATTCTTTTTCACGGAAGTCCTCCTCGGGAAATGCAGAAGCAACCTTACGCATTGCGGAAGTTCATAATCCACTTCGAAAGTCACCATCCAGAGAAAACAAAGGAGTAACAGCTATATCGCTGAAGGTACGTACTTTCACTTTTATGAATGTGCACAATAGAGTAAGAAAATCATTGTTTCGTGATGGTCAGTTGTGTTGCTTCCATGTACCTTCATGGTCGCTTGTCGCCAGAGTAGGTTGATCGAGTTTGTCTGATTTTTCCTTGTTTTATCCTGTTGCAGAAAATATCATCGGGATCATCAGATCACCGAAAAGGTTCTAGGTCTATGGAGTGTAGAAGAAGTCAGTCATAACAGCCCAGCGGAAATTCTTGTTGAAAACAATTTAGCAGAAGTTAATTGTGGCTCACCATTGACAAACATTGCTTAAGCCTCCATGTTGTTCAGTGCAATGATTGTACAAAATAAGTGATGTGATTTTAAAGTATACCTGTTGCGTGTTTTATTTTCTTTATGTTATATATATAAGCTATTGTTCAATGAAAGCAAGCTGCTCAGAAGACGATGGAGGAACATTTTGATCGACACAGTTTTAACTCGAATATTTTAGTGCTTGAGTGTTAGATATAGCTGTGTATGAATATAATTATTTGTACAGATATGTAAGCATATAGTATTGATATATTTTATGTGAACTGATAAAACTTTAAAACCCATATTCTTGTATTTTATTAGACTGTATCTATTTTTACATTATTACTTGTGCCAGTTTGTATAACAAAGCGAATTTAATAAAGCATCGCATTTCGAATCTTCATTTAAAAAGCTTGCATACATGATTTTGCATAATATACCGTTCATTTTTCATGTTATCATCATAAACGGGTATAAATAAACACATATGATCTCAGTTCTTGAACAACGGTAAAGCATTTTTACCTACTCTTCTTTCCATGTTCACATTTAAAAAATCTTGAATCTCATCACGAGTAAAGCATTGTGTCATCCCCTTCCTTATTAATGGATTGAGGTCATAAAAAAGCATGGACAATTCCACACACCTTTTTTAAGTTTCTCACATCAGTGATAGAATCCATTAGAGTGTCATTGTGAAGCGAATAATGAAGTAGGAAGCATGTAACACGCATTCCTTCATAATGAAAATAAAAACTTCGTTTCCAGAAAAAATTCGAAATTTAAAAATGCTTTTCAATGACTACTACTATATTAACTAAAACATTATGCAGATATTCTTTTTCAGAGATTTTTTTCTCTTTCTGGTGCCCAGCTCATCTGCATCCCTGTCTGAGATTCGATTTTTTGATTCACAAGCAGTGAATGAGTACTTGTAAAAAGCATCATCTGCCCGTCTCCTATTTCGATGCTTGCTTGCTCAAAAAATTGTACGATACCCTCGCGTCTTCTTACCACAACAGGCAGTACAAAAGACTCTTTTGTTCGAGAGTGAAAAAGGAAACTCAAGCATTTTATCTTTTTTGTCCAGTCATACATTAAAATGCCACCTGAGGCATTCATTCACATCGAGTGAAGTGATAAAAATGAAGAAAAATAAAAATCATCAAAATTAATATTCATAAAAATGCTGGACATTGTATACAATTGAAGGCTTAAACAATTCAAAATGCCACGTTAGCTGTGCTATTTGTTATGCCACTGCCGCTCTATCAATTTATTTTTTAAATGTAGTAATGTAAATACATTTCATCGGCATTTTTATTTTTACCGATGTTTTTTTGCTTTATGATTTACGAATTCATTTTACAATTTTTACGATTTTGCTGTGCTGGATTTCCATTACCATTGTATTTACTTCTCATCCAGAAAAAAGACCTTCCAAGCAGAAACAATAGGTCTTTGATGTATGTACTAGAATACTGTTCATCGTTAGTGACAAGCTAAACTAATATTGCCACACATATGTACCTACTTTCATTAGAATATAATGTGTCATCTTCAACAAAAAACCGTGGTCTTCCGGACGTGTTTTATTACAGAATTTAGAATTATTCTGTTTCATACCCATTTATTGAGAACTCTAATAACATCTTATTTTATTCTTTCCATCAATAATCATCCACATGATTATATCATCTATATATTTATATATCTTTTGCTCTTTCTTATCTTAAGTTTATAAAGTGGAATTCAGTCAGGAATTTCTTTGAGCTTTAAAAAATGCCCACGTAAGGAACTACATAATATGTAAAATCATTCATTGCATTCAAGTACGTATCTAATAAACTCAATTTTAATATTTGCCACTAATTTGTGATGATAACATTGGTAACCATTTTATACTGAATCTCTGGAAGACGACTTGGAATTACTTCTCAAGAATGTATATCGGTACTTATATGTTTGAAAGATACATGCATACAGAACCATGTTGCATGGGTTTTTGTGCCTTTCGTCTCCATGATGCAGTCAACTTTCATTTTCACTGCTGCAGTGAATGAAGCTTGCTTAAATTCGAAATTCCAGTATTGGAGTGCTTCATCATTTACAAAGGTATCCTGCTGTCCCGGTATCTTTCCAAATGCCGAAATACTTGTCGTCTTGCAAAATTAAATGTCAGATTCCCTTTTACGCATCAATTTAAAGCTAGTATTTGTGTAGTTTAGTTGCTAATAAAAGTGGACGTTAAATACGCGACATGAATCTTGCAACAATACTTTGAGAGCGGTGCCGCTGTTTTTAATGACATTTTTTCTAAAATGCGTATGTAAAGTGTAAAAGGGTTCGCAATTTAAGGAGTTGATTCATACATATCTATTCCGTTTATTCAAGTAAAAATGGGTACATAGTACACAGTACTGGCATTTGAAATATCCTACATAATTCAGCTGTAAATTCACATTCATTCCATGGGATAACAAGTGAGCAAGTTATAACAACTAGCTTAAAGAAGTTGTTCTTTGAGCAATTGATGTCTTCCTTTACGTTCAGAGAAATTCGCCTCGGTTCTCTCACGCATTTCCTTAACGCAATTTGAAATGCGGGATTTTTAGTTGTGCATCAGAAACTTGAAAAATATCTATAGTTCATGATATTCGTGTCTTGGGTTCTTTCATGATTAATCTTCCAAACATGTGTGGTAACATATTACTTATCCAATCTACCCTTACTTACTTGAGAGAACTTCAACAAAGTTTAAAAACCAAAAGCCAAAAGTTTTGCAACCGAAAAACAAAACAGAAAAATTAATTAATTACTTATAATTCAATTTTTTTAACAGGATAAAAATATATTCTATTGAATACTAGTAACCTTAAATGTTTTTTTCAAGCTGTTATATACTTTTGAAGTGTAAGGTTTTATGAACCCATTGACGTACTTCAATTGGCTCCCTTGGTGGAAAGTGTATCATCAATTTTCTTAATTTTGGATCTTTGTCCTGACCATATTCCACCACGACCACTATCACACGCACATATGTGAATTTTTTTCAAAGCAATGAAAATGCTTATGCGTTTTTACGAGTGACGAACACGTAGTAAAAAGTGTAAAGCCGTATAGTAGTCCAATGCATTTTATTTTATGGATTTGGTTTTTCAAGGCTACTTGTTTTATTGTGTTGGTTTTTTCGACACCAAGAAAAATTTTTTAAAAAAGATTCCAAGTTACAGGTGTTACGTAAAACTTGCATGCATCGCTACTTCTACTGATGAAGAAAGAAGGCAAATTTATCTAGGTATATTGCTAATTATGCTTTAACGCTTGATGATGCTCTACTAGCTTCCAGTATACTTCATAGGTAGACTGGTTGTAGCCCAAAATATTCCAAAGGCACAAACAAAGTTTTTTATGTTCTCACAGAGAAGCAAAAAATGCTTCTGAGAATTCGTTGCTCTTGCTTGTAACATGCTGCTACCACACTTCAATACATCGTTTCCTACTGCAGTTGCGTTTTTGTTGGTGAATGCATGGGGAATGGAAAAGTAATTTTGATGTATACTAACTAAGAATCCTCCAGCATGTCCAGCACCATTAGCAAAGCCATGTTTCATTGCTGCAGATCTCATCCCATGAATCCCACGGACTCTGGTTTGTAGCTAGTTGACCATAGGTTTCTCAAGAGAAAAAAAAATGAAGGTTAGAACTACAACTGATATTTTTTTACATGACAGTCAAGTATTGAACGGTGGAGAGATGGTGTATGAAGGGTGTAATCTTGTCGCTTCACAATAGTAACTCGTAACATTTTGAATGATAACAAGTCACTAACGACTAAGTAGTTTTATCTGGCCTCTGTGTATAGATAAAATCGAATTAAAAACGTAAGACGCGTCTTATCTTATTATTATTAATTATGATGTTATACTCCTTGCGTCTAAGAAAAAACTTACTACCATAATTGTTCCAGACCTGCGTAAATGCAGCTTATTAATCACATTTTTTCCTGTAAATCGTATTTGCCAAGCATTTTTTAAACAATCCAAGTCCAAGCCCACTGAAATAATATGCTCCAATGTTTTCATGTTTTGAAATCCTTATTTCAGTTCATTTTGTACTATACAATGCAAAAATTTGTTCGGAAAATGTTCCTTAATTATACAGACTGGACTGCTTACAAATTGCTTTTTGAGAGTCAGAGAGAGAACAAAACAACAAACCAAAAAACTATCAAGAATGACCAAGCAAGCAAGTCACATTTCTTTCCCCCTTCGCTCTGTTTTTTTGGTCAAGTAGCCAATGCACAAGCAAAAAAGCTGTCGAGATGAATATACTTGCAGTGGTATAGATGCTCGCCCAGGATATAAATTGCTACTTGCCTACTGCATTTTGATTAAGACGATGGTCACTTCCACATCAAAAGCATTAACAATCCTCGAGAATGACATGAAAGAAAGCGAGATGGAGACGACAACGGGAAGAAAAAAAAGTTAAGAAAAAAGTGCATCAAGGCGAAACAACTTTGGCTTGTCCGACTGTAATATGTTGTATTCTTGATGATCATGATCAAAGAGAAAAAAAACTCAACCACATCTAAAAAAAACACAAAATTCCTCGGCTCCAAAAAGTGGTGGGGACATTTTCTAAAGCAACAGTGCAGTGCTACCACCTCGCCATCAAATTCTATGTGACATTGACATTGGCTACGGGCTATTGTTATACGCGTCGAGACTCGAGGAGACCATATACATATGCACAGTTTGGTTCTCGGTTATTTAATAAAGTTGTGTTATGCCAGCAAAAGAAATATTATGTGTTAATAAAATTGGGTTTGGTCCATTTTCTTGCAGTCGTAGTAAGCCTTTTTTTTATGCAACGTTTTCCCTTTTTATGCTTGGTGTCGTGCATTTGAGTATACAATTGTCGTATGAGATTTGTGTTTTGAATGCAAACAGGCATTTAGAACTCTATGAATGTTTCAAAGAATCATTTCTGCTGCCTACCTAATCGCTCAATATTTTCTGCATTTCCTATGGATTGGGGATTTTTCCAGAAAAACTGTCGTGTTGTTAAAAAATGCGTTAAATAAACACTTGAGTAAAAGGAGGAGATATAGTGCAAAGTTGTGGGGAAGGGATAGAAAAACTTATAGGTAGAGGGTTGAATGTTTTCAGTTTTCTGATCGAACTGCATTTTTATTGCATTTGATCGCAGCATGTGTGCTTGAAATTATTATTGATATTGCCGCAATAATGCGTGATTTCATCTTCCACGAAGTTTATGAACGAGTGTCCACATGGCCTGCATTTGGGGAAAACCTGTATGTAGATAACAGCACGATGAACTAAGTCTTTTTGATAGACATGAAAATATATTTGAAACTTTAGGGAAAATCATCACAATATGAGCATCTCTTATATCAGTGAAATCAGTCAACCACTCAAGTTGGCGCTGGCACTAGTGCACTTTTTCCTTATACCCTCTGTGCATCCGGAAAAAAACTACTTTAATAATGACAACGGCAACGGTGACGAATTTCTTTTCATCTGGAGGATTTCAACTTGGACAACATAAACCGTACATGAATTGCTGGAAATGATGATGGGTTTTATTCTTCATATAGGCACTTATCATTTATACTAGGTTTATATTTATGCTTTTCTAGGAAATCGCATTTTTCGATTTTTCTCCCGATTATTTATGATTGTATATAGTCAATGCATTTTTTCTTCCGCTCCTGGTAAATACTAAAGACTAAAGAACTCATTTATTTTTAATGGCAAAATATGACTCACTTTGTATGCCCTAGAACAAAGCTGAAATACCAATTTTATATAATGGCTTGCTCTATACTTCTCCTTTCTAGTATCCCGTGGCCAACTTCTACGAATGCCCCAGATGCCGTTTTGTTTCTTGCACAAAAGACACAAAACACCCCGACTTATGTTCTTTGTTCGTTAGTTATGGCCAATTCATTTACTTCCTACGGCGTCTTCTCACTTTGAGCATAAAAACTAATCAAACCAATCCATCATCATTACTGCACTTTGGACCCCTATCCTTTTGTTTACCGTTACACACAAAATCTCACATTTCAACAACTGTTTTTACCTTATTTTTCATTTTTTAAAGAAAAACTAGCAGCTGACTCTTTGTAGTTCAAAACGGAAATTTTGATCATTAATAAAAGTGTTTTTTGACAGTTCCTCTAGCAGCTTTACAGGCACAAATAATGTGTATCGTACAACCTAGGTTGTTTTGAATTAGAATGATATGACTTAAGCATAAACATACCCACAGAAAACCATAATCTTATTATTGGAAAAAGTTGGATGGCGATCAAAAACGTACTTTATTGCCTCTTTTTACCACCTACGTTTCTATCCCTTTAGCAAAAGGATGAGCTTTTTAAGTGTACATATAAGCAAAAATGGAGACGGAAAGTCAAGAAGAGTAACATTTAGCGATGTCTATTCTTTAGTATTTTTAGTAATTTTAAAACCTCTTTTGTTCTCATTTTTACACATTCTGGGAAAAAGAAAGAAAAAGCGGAAACCTGCGTGTCAAAGAGAACAATATGCTCATAAAACCCCCAAAACAGGCCGAATTCAACACTACATCTGTTCAGTGAAACAGAGTCTCCAGAACCTAGGTCATTCAAAACACCATCACTTAACTTTTAACCACACAAAAGTTAAGACATAGCAAGGGAATAATGATGCGATAGTAAGGGAAGCCGAATAATGCTGTAACAGGAAAAACTTTCACCACTTGAGTTGAGAGTTAACAATCTCGTAAAGCTATAACCCTTCCTTTTATCTAAACAATTTTAACGAAAATATTAGAAATAATAAAACTAATTTTAAGTTTTTTCCTCGTCATGAAAAATATTGTTTTCCTGTGTTCAAGCAGTAAAAGAGTAGAAAAAATTGTTGAAGCAAGATTGAATTCATGACAGAACGAATAAAAGGGCACATTATGGTTTTTACAACACAAAAAAGGTTTGTCGACTGCATGAGTCAACATTTTGCAGTTTTTGTTGAAATACAATACATTTGCTAGCCAAATAAAAAAGTGTTTGACGTAGTTTATGAAAAAAATGAAACGAAAAAATAATAAGTTTCGGTCGAGATAAAGGGTACAAACTCGTTCCTTCAGAATGGAAAACACGTTAATAAAAAAACTGAGATGAATATACGAGCGTTATCCTGTTCATTCATAATTTTTCTAAAAGCAAATGGGATATGCGATGTTCGAAAGAAGGTACCAAAAATGTGACTATACTTTACACAATGGATGGGTTGAATACTTCATAACTAGCAACAACAGTTTATATAACAGACTAATTTAGAAAATGC
>JAQIXW010001981.1:0-17038 GCA_034700685.1 Willowsia buskii | reverse complement strand
ATGCCATAATGTATTATTGCTAGCGTATATATGTATATAGCTTCTCATTTTTACAGTGGTTAGTTTTGAGAGGCTAATGATGACTTCAACTTTCTAATTCTTAACACAGGTGTTCAAAGAGGATTTGTTGAAGGATAATGGCGAGCTTTCACCAAACATTGGAGAAGTTTCAGTTTCTCTCTGCTATAACGGGAATATCTCACGTCTCACTGTTAGCGTCTTTGAAGCTAGAGGGATCAAGGTAAGAGTATGAATTTTCGTATTTTTCTACTTCGTTACACGTTCACGGATGAAACCATAATTAAAAATAGTTGCGGCCATATCTCTCCTATGCCAATTCAAGGGAATGCTTTTTGTAAAAACACGTACAGATAGTTCTTCAAATCTACCCCGGGCTAATTATATAAGTATTACGTATCTCTGTGTAAACCGTGTAAACATGTAGTATATCATCGTGTATGTAATGATGGACAACCGAATATATGATATACGTCCACATCATGTTACATTCCTATGTGGAATATCTTTGGTGCTGAGGAAATGACTTGAGGAGATATTCTTAATTCACAACACATGAAGTTGCATTGCCATAAAGTTCAATTATCAAAGAAACTGCGACCAATTTGTTCTGATTCCATATCCCTACGTTTTTAAAGCAAATTTATACCGACATTTAAAAAGCTTGAACTTGTAATTTTAGATGAAAATGCAAAGCGCAAACTTAACTTTCACCTCTACAAGACTTTTCCTGTTTATCCTTGTGGCACGTAGCCAAACAGTAATTTTCATGATATTACATTTTTTAATGCATTATTACATTTTTTGAATTCAAGATGTTTTCATTACACAATGCGTTTACACTTCGCTTACACCCTTTCCCTTTTCAATCCAATAAAGTTATCTAAAAGAATATGTGAAGTAATCTATGAACTCGCTTTGTGCCTGTTGTGCAATATTATTCCAAAAATTATATTGAATTCTTAAAATTTTGAATGCATATCAACAACAAATTTTAATAATTACTGGAGTTGGCATGAATTCTTTCGAGAACAAAATTACCGTACTTTCTCCATCCATAAAAGATCTCATATCGCATAAATGTATTATAGTGTAGGAATACCAATGTTGCGAAATGAAAGAGTCCTTGGGGAACCTCAAATATAATGTTAACCATGTTACAATTACAACGTTTGAAGTGTCAAAAGGTAAAGTGTTACGAAATAAAAGAACAAATTGATGACGGATTTTATATGGATGTTATATAGTGCATTTACGTTAGTTATATCACCACTTATAGTTGCATTGCATCGCTGCAAACAAGTTTTAGACAAATTGGGCCATGCCATAATAGTCACGCTAGAGCAAGCAGTAGAAAACATGTTGATACATTGAACGGTCGAAGACCAATTTCGAGTTTTTGGCACGAATCATTATTTGAGGTGCTTCGTGAAAGTGTTATTATAAGACCAATCTAAGCATCGCTACCTTTGATCTTATAGTCTTTTCAGGTCACATAAAGTAACATTTAGATTAATAGTATGCATATAGTTTTTGCCACTTTTTCGATGATACGTTCCTTCCCCGTATAAGCACCTACGCGAATGGCAAATACCAATGAAAACGATAATAATATGGATTCTCTGTAGAGAAATAATATCTGGAATTACTTGTTCTTGTGTGATGAATATGTAGCTACTAAAAAATAATGGTTTCTGGTGAATGTGTGGTTGTATTTCCACTTTCCACGCTTATTAAATGGAGAAAGTTTCTCAATCGTTGCTGGTTATGTTATCACGCACGAACTACATGCACATTGGACTAAGTAATAATGAATGTGTTACATTTTCACTTGTACAGTCTCGAGAATCCGCTTCCGGCCTGTATTGCAAAATTTCCTTGACGCAGCATACCAAAGTAATCAAAACTAAGAAGACAGAAGTTGCACAGGTAAACATAACTCATTGATATAACCATAAAGTTGAATTTGAATATAAATATATATATTTCAACATTTTGTATGATTTTTATCTTTATCTTGTAAAATAATAATTGTGATCATGTACTTGCATAACGATTTTTTGGAAGTGCATGAGTGCATACTTTCGGAATAAAAAAGTTTTCCCGAGTAATTTATGATCATCAAACTATCATTACTTGTTTTTGTATTTCAGTTTATTGGATGCCGAGCCAGTTTTAATGAGAGCTTCAACTTTAAATTGGCAGCTGAGTCGTTGGACACGGCTAGCATTTCAATCCAATTAACGTATGCTCAGCCGGGTTATAACAAAGGTATTATTGGTCAGGGTACGCTATCATGTTTTGTCTCTTTTCTCTTTACACTTTCTTCATCTTTGCCTCTGTAGTGCTTTCGTAGAATATGAATTTATTCCCTTAACTTTCTCTTGAATTCACATCCTTGAATGAGCCATCTATTGACAATAATCTGATGTTGTACTACTGGTATATATCTTCTAATAAAAATAATGATAGCATTTTGCCCCAAAAGATACGTCTGCCGTTTTCCAGCATTTCTTCATTTTAAACTTTTCTTCGTATTATATATGTTTCAATGTCTTGCACGTAAAAGTGTAAGTAGTTGGTTGTGTAAGAACGGATTAAATACATAGAGTTTAATAATTATTTTCTCTATACAAAGAAAGCCACGGTTCTCTTGCCTTTGTATTGTCTACAGAGTAAGGCAAATTAAACATTTGACAGAAAAAGCTTGCAATTCTGTTGTGGATTCTAGAAAATGAAATAAATAACAAAATGTCGAAACCACGTCATTATAGAAGCAACTACTCTAGTTCCACATAAAATTATTCAATATTGGCTTGTTTATTCCCAGTGTAAGTATATGGCAGACTTTAGCAGTAGATAATATACGGCGCATAAACACTAGTTGAGCAAAGTCAACAAACGTCCTCCTTTAATTTACTTTCTGTTTTTCTTACTCTCTTCTACAGATCAGCAAGCTGGCAGAATCGTTCTCGGGTCCTTTATGTTTGCTCGAGGTAAAGGGTTGGACCATTGGACGGAGATGGTGTCTAAACAGAAAGAGCAAATTCAGTACTGGCATGCTGTCTCTGAATAAGGTGAAAGCAACAGATAGCCACTACACAGCGTGTACTCATTCTCTGTCTGGAGTAATATAGTTTAGGAGGTTGACTGGTTATTTCTTCGAACTACTATAGTTCCACTTTTACTTTCATTTCCCCTCCTCTGACGATTATTTTTCCACGGATGGTAAAGCAGTTCATCGTTCAAAGTATACGCCAAATCCGTCTAATGGAATTGAATATGAGATACGAGCAAAAAATAGTATGAATGTAGGTAAGCATATAAGGAAAAAGAGAGTCTCTAAAGCCAAAAATTACAGAAGCGAATATGGTGAAACCAGCCAAGCAAAAGTACCGTAGTATAATAAACGGGAAATGCCGCGTTAGTTACTTTACCTGTCTCGGTGTACATGTTAAACTGGTTTACTAGAGAGGAGCAGTTTCTCTGGAATATGTAATAACTATCTTGAAGTCTTAAAAGTAACGAAGTGTATATATCCGTAAATTAAAAAGCTTTCATCTTCTTATTGCGTATTAAATTAAATGGTATCTACTTTCTACCGTATATATTTCTTGTTTGGGCCCAGATTACACATGAAAGTGGTTGACACAGTATTATTGGTACGATCAAATTACTGTATATTCTCACAGCGTATTTACCTACTATATGTTAGCGTGAGATGGTTTTTCTTCTATATTATTAGTACCTCATATGTGAGTGGCTACGCTCACATTAGTCTTCTCAAGTTTTAATATTAAATATCCCATTCTATGTTGGGATTGACCTCTTGAAACTTGATAGCACAACAAAACTATATATTATGTTTGTTTACCTTTCTTCATTGAAACTTTTACTGCTTATATAATATATATGAAAGTAAGAAAATACAAATATAGTTTGCAGTTTTGCAAACAAAAACAGGCTAGTAGTGAAAACGAAAAAAAAAATTGTATCCTTATTTCTATGATACTTATATTACATGAAGTTACCCGAATAGTGTTATCTATCATTATCGCATGTTTGCAACTGGAAACCTTTCCAAAATAACAGAGTCAGCAACATAAGCAATCCAGACCTCAGTTTTCATGAAGCTTCCCTGCAGGAATAATAACATTTTGCAGAATGCAACTTGCTTATTAGGCTACTCAATAGAGCACAACAAAACGTGAACTCAACAAGTTGAGATTTACAAAAGTTCCGAGAGTAAATTAAAATGAGTATTATGATAGTTTCTATTGCACAATCTTCACCAGTATTTCTCTATTCGGTTAGTATTACATTTACATCATAGACCTAATATAACCTAACCTATTTATTTAGACCAATCAAATTAACATTACACTAAAGTATATCTAACCGCAGAATTATTAAAAAGTGACAAACCATCAGACTTGTCCTTTCCTATAAAGTTGCATCTATTCTATTCAGCCAAAAGGGAAGACGGTTTACATACAATATGACGCGTTGTTCCTCTAATAGTCACTTCTTTTCACCTGTCTGTCTAGCTTTGCTTTCACTTGAGCAGCCTTATGTTTGCTCGGTTCTTACTCCGCGTCCACGTATAGGCTCTAAGCGCACAGAGAGAGCTCATTAGTCCACTCAGCGTGCAGCTTTTTTTCTACCCCGAAACTTGCTATTAAATAAATGACCATGTTTTTCACTCATTTTTCAACCATGTAGTGCTATCTTTATATTCTATCTACATTATGTTCCATGTACAGTATCAGCGTAGAACGAAAATAGATATACATACCTGTAAAGTTTATAGTTTATACCTGTAAAAGAAGTGTGTCAGAAGTAATGAAGAAACTTATCATAAATATAATATTACAACAAAATACATACAATGCACATTAATGTGAGCCGATAAACATAAACTGGGCCCAAAACTATGTGTAGAATATATCATAGAATTATAGTCATTTTTGCACTCAAACTTCTTTGATAGGGATGAACTTTTCAGTACTATAGTTGTACTGATTGTTTTCATTTATTGTAATTTGCGATGTATTTTCCGTACGATAAAATATTAGGCATATTTAAATATATGGTGTGGAAAGAGTATTTACATTATATGTATTGAAGTAGATGATCTTATTAACAGGAATCGCTTTAATTATAAGAAATGGCGTTTGCGAACTAGTACAGCAAATGTCCTTTGTGTAAAGTTAAATGCATACAATAGTTTTACTAATATTTTCTTCTATACCCCAGCCGAATACACTTAACGTTTAAAAGCTAATATGTATGACAGTAATACTAGGCAGAATGGAACTTCTCGAGACGCAAGTTCGGATTGTGCATAGCTGTGAGATCACGAATGGGTTAAATCAACAATATTACGAACGCAATGTATAAGTTAATTATAAATATAGTCAGTAAGAAAAGGAAGTAGCCTGCATTACTGGTGACCTGGAACTAGTTAATCTGTAAACGACATTAAATCATTTTTGTATGATACACATCTTCCTTTACCTGAAGAAATGTGCCACGTAATCAGACTCTAAAATTTAAAGCAAAGAATCAAATCATAATATACGTAGTTGGCAGGCTTTCGTAATACTTTAGAAAGAAAATAATGTTTATAAGTTAACTTTAACTGATTAGCTTTTCGTATTGTAATTTTACATGCATAACTTCTATATAGTTTGTACTTTTACCTACACCCGACTTACCTAAATATATATAGGTACCATATGTACGACTAACTCAATCTAACGTTTGATATGATCGTTGCATGTTGTGTATCAATTGAATGAGTATACCACAAAAGATTTTAAACGTCCAATGATTAAAAATATACTTAAACTACGTAATTCGATAATAATGGTTACATTGAACGTTAAAATGTCCGATTGTACTTTGAAAAACATAATGTAATGCTAACATAGGTTTTGTACTTAACAAATGCATAAATTTTAAAAAAGTGTTTAAAAAATCAATCCTGTATAATGTCTATATTCTACAATGCTAGAGATTAGTTAAATAAGTTCATCACCAAATTAACGATTTGGAATGTAGCATATCACAGTTTTTGTTATTCTGTCCATGTAGGAATTCATAACTCAATTTTTGTGGTTAGACTCAATTCAAAAACCAAGAATGTTCTTATTTTTTAATATTAAATTTTGATTGACTGGAAAATGTATTTCTTTACTTTTGCCGAAAAGGTCGTTAGTCAATATACTGATCAAGGTCGAACATAAAATGAATATACTGTGTATTAATATTAACTCTGAGTTAAGTGTAGTTGAAAACCATCTAGAATTCGTAATGAATCATTATTAATGATACTCAAGGGACGAAATTAAAGTAGACCAAGAAGTCGATTAAAAATATAAACATGAATAAATATGCGTATCATTGTAACATTATTGAGAACGAGACAAAATATTGGGCTAGATGCGCATTAAGAAAGCTTTACTAATTGACTTTACTAATGTGCATGGTTATGGTCTTATTGTTAGTCCCTTAATGCATAACATATATGTGTATAATCCGATCTGTCTTAAACTATGAAATTTCAGCATCATAGATAATTATCCGCACGTATAAATGTATGTACTACTTTTGAACATCACTGTTTCCAAGAATCGACACACGCAGTAAATATATTTAATTAATGTTAAAACAGTTAGGGTTATAATATATTTTTAGCATTACATCTGTGTATCAATCAGTGGTTTATTTTATCTTCACGAAATATTTTATACCTATAATATACTCTAATACAATACATGTATCAATTTTAAATTTAATAAGTTATAAAGTGAAAGTAATACTTATTACGTGTATTTACATCATTGTATCTATGTAATTTTGCTTGGCTTATTACGATGCGTAGACCAACAACAAGGTTGTATGTCAGATTTGGATGGATACTAACAAAATGTTGAGAAATGTTGTTGTTTAAAGTGAATAAAGAATATATAAAAAATCGTATTTCATGTTCATGTCATAATATGCATTTACCTAACCGACTGGAATGCCACAAACTTTTGCCGAGAAGATCACACCACTCGTATTTTTATCTAGAAAAGCCTTAAATTATTTGCTTAAAAAATTTACTTTTGGAAATGCGCATTGCAATACGTCATTACATGTTCATAATTTCATTTAAAAGAAACAAAGAAAAACGGTGGTTTTGTCACCACAAAGTACCTTGCTTTGACTTTGGAATAAATTACGCCATGTATGGCTGTGGCAAGAAAGTTTAGCACGAGACACACATGAGTTTATGAGGATGACACAAACACATAACAACAGTGAGCGAAATCGTAATAATGTGTCATATATTTACATGAAGGGTGAAAGGAAGTATGTATAAAGCAAACCTGGAGAGCGCTATATCGTTTTACATTAGAAGGATCGAGTAGGATTTCAACAAAGAAAGCTTGAAGGTTAACCGGGTCAATGGGTTAATCAAAAATTATTGTAAACAATACTGCTCGAATTGACGAGAAACCAAATTTTGTATAAAAAAGTTTGTACAAAGTCAAATTATGATTCGGGGTCCTTGAAGGAAAAGAGGGTTTGAAAGTAGGAATGCAGTGCAAGCACATGGTGTGAGATGTCTTTTGTGACATGGGTACAAAATACTTCGGAGACAACATGTCAACAGAGATTAAATATAAACCACAGTGAGAAAGTTGCCACCTCACATGTCATGTCTACAATGACAGTGCAATGGACGTATATTTGCTTGTCAGTGAAACCAAAACCAAACATAACCCATCCGCGAGGAAATCAAAATGTAGGCAGATTATTAATTAATATATATAGTACTCAACTACTGAAGGATATAAATAGTGAATTCTGAATGGCATAAATTGTGGAAAATTTAAACTTAATCAAAAAGCCCACACATGGTTTTTATTGGAAAACGTACAATTGCATAATATTATCATTTGATTTTATGAAAAACCATACATATATGTGTATGCATTAAATTTAGTTTACAATACACTCAATTTGAGTATCACATTATCACACGTACATATATGTACATGGACGTAATACCTTATTTAACTTACTCTGATATTTTGAGCATGCAGCATGTAAAGCTCTGTGAGAGATTCAATTAAACAATTAATTCATTCATATACAATACAAATTTAATCAGGGCATTTAAAAAAGTATGCACCATTATCATGTGTCAGTTTGTGTACAAAGTGCGATTCATCATAATATGGAAACTACAAAATTATGTTTTTATCCATTAGATAATGCATTTTATAAGAACATAAAGAATTCATCATCGTGACGTGGGCCGTTACGCATATCTTCAGCCAGTTCAACGAACGATGTTAAGTTTTGAGGCATTTAAAAAATCCTGACATATCTTTTTGCAATTTAAAGATAAGCTAACTTTGTCTGTGCTGTGTTAGATATCTAATTGTCAAATGTAGTATCTGCTACACAGAAAACCGGGGAAATTTGAGAATCTACTATACCGAATTACATTAAAAACATATACACTCCATATTTCAAACCCGAAAACATTTTCCAAATATTTAAAAGAATAAATTGTCATTTGGAAATGGAAGCTACATGCCCAGTTTTCAATTATATGTGTATGCATAAAGCATCTCAGCAAATTAAAGCTTAGTTAGCTTTGTTTTTAAGACAACAAGTTTCTAATCTACGCATGCCCGAAAATCTAACAAGCATGCCTAAAGATGCAAGTAACGTTTCTTTTGTAGAATTTTCAATTTTCATAGATGTTTTAGCATTTGGGCACATTCCTTTATTTAGAGATGTGAAAGGTATACCACCCAAGTAGGTGCATAAATGTTTGCTGGCACTGGCAGTTGTAGTTTGCCCCTAACATTGAAACTCTGACTGGCCGGTCTACCCTACACATAGGTACCTCAGTATAAGTATATATTTAGTAATAAGATGGTTTCATGAGCATGAGTTTATAGGTATGAGAGCAGCTATACTATGTACTAACGCAAACTGGCTCAAATTTGTGAGTGGAAGCCATCAAGACGAAGATCCAAGTCACGTAGGCCAAAACGAACCACTATAGTGAAGTACATTCTTAAGTGGTTATGAACAGGTATAAATTGTATATGTACATATACATTTGACCGCTTAAAAAGTACTTTTGGTATGAAAATTGTGTGCAAACTATATTAACAATATAGGTAAGTAAACTCATTCTCGTCATCAAATAAATGAAAGCTGTATTGCATACCCCTTCACAAGACATCTGATGATGGTTCTCCACATGCTTAACACATCAAACGCTGAGGTTTTAGAGAAGTAAAAAAAGAAGAGTGAATGCATGAAATAAAATCCCACATGAATAGTTTTTGGGAGCTCCTTCATTCCTGACGCGTGCATAAAAGGTCGGATGGTTAATTTCTAGTTCACTCTATTCCCCTTCATTAGTTCGAAGTAAAAGGTGTTTCCTAAAAATAAGTGTGATAATCTGGTAATTCCATTGTTTAGCGTTGTTTCGACTTCTCAGGACCCAATTCACAAACAGTAAGTAGAAGCGTTCACTATATGACAATCACATTTCATAGGTATAAATGGACAGGTAAAGTTCATAGGTGTAACAAACATGTAGAATCCATTGTCATCAATGAAACAGTTACATGAACTCCTTAGAAGTCTAATGACCGTCTGTAGGAAACCGTAGTTTAAAGTGCTGACAAAGATTTTTGGGATATAATCGAAAAGGAAGAATTATAGAACCAAGATTGTGAAGCTGTGTCTTTTACCATAGGTGTGAGAAGAAATTATAAAACTTGTATACTTAAAAACTTATTAACATCAGTTAAGTTTTTATAACGGTTGAACGTTTAAGACAAGTACATAGTTAATTTTCATAATATTCTAAATAGAGATTGACATGAATGTATGAATGTGAAGCACACTATATTTTCATTGAGTTTGCAACACGTCTGTGGACAAATCGGAAGGAGTTTGACATATATCACACATAGACAGCCACCAATGCAGTAGTTGTAGTACAATTATGTAGCATAGCATGAATATAGTTCATGTTGTATGTAATCTGCTAATTTGAATAATAAATTTGTTTTAAGTTTTTTCTCATCTATACGACCCATTAGGCCCATAATACAGCTTTGACATTTGCATGGCAGGCAGGTAATTTTATTGAGACAAACTTTATGCATACCTACTACAAATATTAGAGCTAAACAATCAAACTCATAGTTAGCCATTCAAATATGTTTTTCCTCAGAACATACCTATATTTTGTTTTTAATTATAAAAATTATAAAAAGCTGTATAATCTTTATAGGCATATATATATTACGTAGCTAAATAGTTGTTAGCTTTTCTGATTGACGCAATTTTATCATATATTACGAACTTTGATTTAAAAAATACTAACATGAACTGCACATGAGTCCGCCATGGAGCTAATATATTTTAAATATCAAATTCAGGTCAAGTTGCATACAGTTTGGTGTAACTTTTTGACAGTGTCATTGTGTGTAACTCGTGGTGAATCGTAGCTTGGAAAATATATATATTCACACCATGAGAATTTAAAATAAATGTTTGTGAGAAAAATTGTTGACTGACAATTTAAAAAATTTCAGGTGGTGAAAATTTCTTAGTAAGCGCAAAAATTTTCCCCGAGAAAAACTAGGAACAGAAAAGACGTGAGAAGCTCAGTTAGATGCAATCTTTATCCATGATGGGGAATCAACGACAAGTTTTGAAAGACAACATAGAGAAGGAGCTAGTTTCTAAGATTGAAACAGCAAAAGATGTGATCGCTCAACTGAACAAGAATCTGGAAGCCAGTAAACAGAATTCGTTGATGGTACGTTCAAACTTAGAAATTAATCATGTTTTTTTGCATCCAAATATAGAGAAGGGCATTTTGAAAGATTATACATATTTTTGTTGAAAATCCTTTTCTTAGGCAAAGGAGGAAATCCACACTTCTGCTGACGCTATGAAAGACGTTCTCATTCAACGAAAGGAAGAATTATTAAAGGAAGTAGAACAATTGCACAATATGCAATCCTGTTTATTACAGGTACAAAATATTATGGATTTGCAGAATTGCAGTGAAAGTTAGCATATGTACCTTTTATTACCTCATATCGTAATGAATGTTTCCCAATAATTTTGATTAGGATGCTATGCGGTCAACATACATTACAATGGGCAGACTACAAAGCATGTTGACAAATCTTGATTCTTTTGATCAGAGCCAACTTGTAGAGCTACAAATTCCTCAAGTTAGCATGTAAGTTTTCAATATTCAAAAGTAACATTTGCGGAGAACAAAGAAAAAAAAATCATATTGCTCGTGAGCCAAGAGAATGAAACATTATAAAAAATATTCAATCAATCACAGGTCTCAATCTATTAGTGAGCCAGCGCAAATAACTGTAGCACTCGAAAGTGATCAGTTAAAAGAGGATCTAAGTGAATGGGGCACCGTCACAACCGATGGATTTCAGTGTTGTTTGTTTGATAAGATGTCAATGAAAATGCCACCTGCATCCTGTTTCAGCAGACAGTGCACTCCAGCTGTGGAGGAAGCCCATGAGGTATTATCCTCGTGTGCAAGCGCAAACAAAGAGAATCAGATAGTGCCAACAAAAATCACTGCAGTTTGTGACGTAAGGCTTGTATAATTAAGGCTTTAAATTTATATTATCACACAGTGTTATTGCGTTGTACGCTTTTATTAAAAAATAACATCCCTGAAATCCACAGAGTTGTCCGTGGAGTAGCTGGGGAATAGAAAAGTGGCTAAGTGGAAGCAGTGCACGGAAGTTTTCCGTCGGTAGCAATAATAGTAAGGATGACTTCTTGGTAGTACCGTCCCCTTGTTCAGAAACTAGTGATATGGAATTCATCGTCGCATCTTCTGAAATTGAGGACACTTGCAATCAAATGGACAGTCAGGATCATGAAGATGGAAAATCGGGGAGTAGCATCATTTGTGTGTCAGAGAAAGATGTGGAGTCTGTTCATTCTGATTTGGCTGCTTGGCTAAAGCCTAAAAAAATGTCGAAATCGATGACCTCTTCCGTTTCAAAGGAAAGTGTCCCTATAAAATATAATGAAATGGTTTTATCTAGTGATGCGAGCAGCTTTCTTGCTGCTAAAAAGCGTGGTGTTAGTCAGACCGAAAAGAAAACCTTGGATTTCCCTTGCTTAAAAATGGAAACCGACAACTGGGTCCACAAAAAGAAAGCAAAACCTACAAACTCTTTCTCCGATAAAGGAAATTCCTTTACGTTAAACGAGCAGAAATTAACTCCGCCAGCTTATGCCCTTCCAAATCCGTTCTGGTTGAAGAAGTATCAGCATCATCGTTGATTTACGCATAATTATTTAATCAATTTTAAAATGAACACTTTTACCGTAAATGTATTTTATATAATGTTTAGGTAGAGTAATTAACGTCCAGTAGCTTAACGTTCCTTTATGAAATACATAAAAATGTATTATTCGCTCCCCATAGGTTTATGATATAACATTTCTCCCGCATACTGTTATTCTGTTTTTAAAAACGCTTTATAGTTAGGTATATATAGCGCTAGTACATTTTATCATATTAACTTTTCAAATAAATACTAAAAACGACAAAAATTGAGTTAATATCTATCAATATCATACTTTATGCTTTTGGTATAACTCGTGTAGAATTTAGTTTCCTAGATGGTGCATTTTATCTTTTCTACTTCTTACTTAAAGCTCTTTAGTTAGTTCGTATTGTGTTTCGTGTTTTGTTTTTAAAATCAAATTTTAAATGTACCTAATTTACTTTTGTTTAGAATATTATGTATGATTCAATACACAAATGCATTTTTGTTAAGTCTCAACAATAAGTTGAAAAAAGAGTGAAATATATATTTTAAAATTAAAAACAGTTTTGAAAATATGGATCTTTATAGCCGTCTTATTTTACTCAAGAATGGATAACTTTCATCATGTTCTGGCAGCTTTATAGCAAAATTAACACAAATACTAATACACAAAATAAACGAAGGCATGCAAATATGCTAGGACAAAACAAGTGTACAAGCTCATACAATACAATAACAAATAAGAGCTGAGCTATTTATGTAAATTGAATATTGGTCAACTTTTCTCTATTATTCGGCCTGAGATGATAAGAACCTCAACTGAGCACACTGGAACTGGTCATCGAGACATATATAGCCTGCAGGGAAATAGATAAATTACCCTGTATAACCTCTCACATACGTTGAAGTTGAATATTCACATTCATTTGACACAGCATTTCCAGCATTATGTGTATTTTTAAGGAAAAACCTGTTTTTCGTTTTCTACTTCTGATCATCACTTATCACTGTTTGCACAGTGAACAGCGGATGACAAAGATGAGCTCTAGTAGTGATTAAAATTATGCGTATATGACAAAATCTTAAGAAGAATCATGCATTGTAAAGTCAGATAAAATCAGGATAACATAAGTTTTGTCGCAGTCGCATTTTAGTTTTTGTAGAGTTTACGAAGCATTGCACAACGCATCATTCTTATAATCATCAAAATATTAGAATGTTCAGATACATTTCTTGAGTGTTTAGTGATGCGGTGAGACAAACGCAGAGCAAAGTTTTTTGATTCAGTTTATGATAGACAAATGACAAGGCATAATTATCGCTGAGATGAAAAGCATATTTCAAGAAGTCCGTGGCATTGGTCATATTTAAGCCTTGAGATTTTATTTGCCCAATCAAATTATTATATACGAGTAATCAATTAAATGAAAGTGTCTGTGAACATTGCATTGTTCCCATTTGAACACTAAATCACCATTAAGTGTACAACGCACTGGATAATTTATCTATTTATCTTAAATTTCTAGTGCTATATTTATTGCTTCGCCGAGAGCATCTCTCTGCAGTGATTCACATCAATCATTTCTGAACCATAGACAGATCGTAGCTTGTTGAGTTTGTGACTTAAATGGTTATTAAATTAGCATTCACACATAAAAACATTAAACATTATAGTCATTGTCACCATATCGTGTTTCGGGTGTCTAATAAATTGATCGTAGTTCTCTAAGCGTTAATGAATGACATCTCTCTTAATGAGGTCCGTCATAATGGTAAATAGTATTTTCTCACTTTTACACGACATGCTGACGATGCTGATCCTCCACTAAACGCTATTGAATTTTAAAGCTCCACTCAAAAGTGAAATACTGCTCTAACCTCTCAGCGTACAGCATGATGATGAGATAGAAATGATATACGTAGCGTATGTGTTAGTATTTCATCAAGTTATGCTTAAAACCCAAATTGTAAAGTCATTTAAATACTCATCCTGAGACTTAGATCTTAGATTGAGAGTGAAGTGAATGATAACAAAAGTTTATCTAAAAATAATACTGTATGTCCTTCCAAACGGAAAAGTATTTATAAAAAGCTCTCAGATTAAACAGAATATACATAAATCAACGCACAAGCAATCTACTAGAAATTATTTGCGTAATTAGGTATTGTTCAGCAGTAAATTTTCTTAAAATCACAGCTTCAACCAGTTTTGTAAATCATTGAGGATTTTGCAACTGCAATTATTGTACTACTAGTCATTGTTACGCTGTGAAAGGTTTAGTTTGTGGAAGGGTTCCTGGAAATTCCCGAATAAAGATGCTGACCCCGTCCGAGCAAAAGATAGTTGAAGACACATGGGCATTAATATCAACAGATTTGAAGGGTAATGGGGCAAATGTGTTTATCAGGTAACATAAACAAAGGCAAACAGTAACGGCAATTTTTGCTAGAATGAAAACTATCATTTCATTTGTTTTCGTAAAAATCTGGCTTTTTTGTTACTTTTCAGATTTTTCACAGATTACCCCATTTACCAGAAATCTTTTCGATCGTTCGCCAGCGTGCCATTTGATGAGCTGCGAGGAAACAAGAGATTTCAAGCCCATGCATTTACTGTAATGAATGCTATTGATGGGCTCGTCAACAATCTGGATGACCCCGAAATTCTGGATGAGATGCTCATGAGAACCGGAGCAAATCACGCACGAAGGAAAATCACGGCAGAAGCGTTTGAGGTTTTGCGCACTTACATAATTGGAGAAGAATGCATAATGTTGTGAGATTTTTTCTTAAATATACTTTGTATGGTGTTTTAAGGAGTTTGAAAAGAGCTTTATGGCATTTTTGGAAACAACATTGGACAAGAGATGGACTGGAGAAGCTGAAAACGCATGGAGCATTGTTGCGAGCTTGATTATTGGAAAAATCAAGGACGGATTGGTTGAAAATGACTAACGAAGGTCGCCAAATAAAGCAGGAATTATGCAATACTACTTGTGTTTTGTACTTCTTTTTCTTCATGTTTTCACTTCAAACTTATTTTGTCATGTTATTACGAAATGGGATTTTCTCAGAGCTGTGCACTGCATGAAAATATATAGTAATTTGCTGTTCCTAATTTGCTTTAATATACTTCACGCGTTGTGGTTGAGAAATTACTTGAAAACTACGAAGCAGTTTAATTATGCTTATTTTGTAGGAATTTGCTTGGTTCTTTCACGTATGAGAACGATACCAGTCTGCTTTCCTAGTTCATTGCGCCACTAAATCGACCATGCTCGTGTAAGTTTATTAACTGTTAAGTTAAAGTTCCATCAAAATTGAAGAAAACACTGCGCAGAAACTTATACTCATACTCTTAACATAACAGAGGAGTAATATCTTAAAGTAAGAAGCATGTAGTAATCGGCAATATTATGTATATAAACAAATAGCCAATTTTCCTCTTTCCATACCTTTTAAAACTTTAGTTTTATGCTTATCTCTTAAATTTATTACGTACTCAAATTAGTGGATGTAATTCATAACTGTAATGATTGATTCTGAAATTTGGATTTGTTTAGCTGACTGTAAAGAAATACGGTCAGCATTCCAGAAACAATAAAATTTACAATTTTAAATGCTTATTTTAAAAATTCGTACGATACGATATACGACTTTTGTGTGATTCGGCAGAGTGTTTGCACAGCAAATAATTATTTATGACAAAAAATGTCAAATACCAGTTTTCATATGCGTCACATACCATTCACTTGTCATTGGGTTTTCATATTTCATCAATGATCGCACTGTCAATTTAAAATTAATCATATAGACACATACAAATTTAAGTGTCAAGTATTCATTCTGGTTCTTAAAGATACTGCAGCCTGATGAGCTGAAGACAGTCTTCGATAAAACTTCCGCTCACTTTTTTATAAGCTACCAACTTGTTCCCTTTTCACAAAATGTAGTTCAAGTTTATCTTATGTAACAATATAATTACAGGTAGTCCACACATTCAGAGATGCTGTCTTTCCTCATAAAAAACAACAAAAGGAAGTTCAAACAAACAAGAAAATCTGTGCGCCTCAATTGTCGGAATGCCATTACTACTACTGCTGCACATGGATGAGCACGTTTATTTACTTTAAATGAATATTTCCTTTCCTTTAATTATCAAGCTTTTATATGATGTATCCATTGTTTACCGCTTGTGTTATCGCGTGAGATTGATATTGCTGTGACAAGTGAAGCAGTAAATGATAATGCATATAAGTATTCCATACAATTACAATGCTTCACTCTCTGACAAATAATGCGTGTTTAATCATATATTATGCAAAGCGTTTTATAATAAGCAATGCCAGTTTATCTGGACATAAAAGTGTGTACATACATAATTGTATGCCCAAGAGATGTGAATATCTGTTGTGATGTTGTGATGCAATAGCAATAATTATCTATGTACTTGTACTTTATCTATTAGGTTTAAAATTGCATCCATGAAAATGAGATGATAATGTGGCCAGCATAAAATTATTCGTAGCAAGAAGTATATTTCTGTGTAAACAAAGCATATACTTGAATCGTGCAATCTTTACAGCGTAAAATTAGGTATGAATAGTATAAAGGATACTCACTCGACCACAAAATCTTCGTCATTCATCGACATCACCATC
>JAQIXW010001980.1:0-17040 GCA_034700685.1 Willowsia buskii | reverse complement strand
GTATGTACATAAAATATGCCACCTACATTACCCACACATATCACTTATACCCTACCTATCACTCCTTATGGGGCACATATAGGCATCTTTTCATTTCCATTAATAAAAGAAATGTACGTACATATATTTTTTGTGATGGAGTTAGTTAACAACTTAGATTACGGTTTAGATTTCTAACTGGCTTGTTCCCTTTGCCTTTGCTTTCGTTTCATGATGTTTACTCTTTTCTTTTGTCCGATTAATCAAACGTTCACGTCCAGTAGGGCGCAACATGATGCAACCTATTATATGGCACAATAATGGTAAATTGGTTAGAGTAAGAAAGCTGAATTCAATAGAACAAAGAAAATACTTTGTTCATCCACAATTTACACTATAGCTGGAAATAGTGTTTAATATGTGGCGGTTAAAATACGGAGAAGGGTCACAATTAAAGAACCTATGTATATATAATATGTATTTAGTCATTTATATAGCTCTTTAGGTGATTTTTTGTCTCGTGGTTTTGTTCGCTGTACAGAAAACATTACCATTTCTAAATTGCCATCTGCAGACTTTCGGTCTAGTCTAGTCATAATCGAATACTACGAAAAGGGTTAGGTTAAAATGTTAACTTCTACATTCGTTCTCTTGTCAAGTAATTATGATCAATTCTTCTTTTTGTATAAATATGTAGGTATGTGTGTTGTGTGAATTATGCCACCAATTGGACATAAATGTATTTTACCCCAGATATTCTTCCATACCACACCAGTAAACATTCCTCTTTGAACGCTCAATCCAATCCGTCATCATGAATGATAAAAGTTCCCCCTTTTCTCCTTTGTACCATTACTTAGCCCAAGAGCTTTTAGTATGCCATATTGTGTGGCAATTTTTCCTCTTGGCTGTGGAATGCCAATTATTCAAGATGATGATGATAATAATGGCTTTCTTGCTTAAACCTGATGTTGAATGTTTGTCTTTACATGTTTAGTTTTTTTATCGTCGTCTGATTTCAATATAGTTCCACAGAAAGGCAGAAAACAGAGAAGAGAGCATTGTGCTCTCCCCTTCCTCTTCTTTCTTCACTTCAATTACACTTGACATGGGCACACAAGTGTACGAAGTTACTCAAGTACTGAAGTACTCAAGTGGTTCCAGAAATAGGAGCTACTTGGGAACTCACTAATAGACTGGAGCATACACACAACCTATAGCGTCTTGAATACTGGGAAATAGAAGAAAGAAAATACATCCGAGAGAAAAAGAGTAGAGCACAATGCAGTAAAGGAAAAAGAAAATCCAAGTACTTTTCTTGGTTTCTTAACTTCTCTTTATTTACTCGTTTAGTTACTTTACTTACTTTTTTGCATTTGCATGCATGAACTTGCTTTTACCCAATAAATTTATAATTTGCAACATACAAATATCGCGGTTACAATACACATTTTACTTCCTGCAATGCAGAAACGAGAGCAAAGACCACGCCACCACTGGGTCTCGCAACTATTCCACGATAAACCACGAAACTAACAACAACTAATGCCTCTCTGACTTGTTTGACACGCGCTATTTGCTATTATTACATTTGCACAAAAATATGTTTTAAAGAGTTGGGTTACAATAAAATGTCCTGTTTCGAAACCCAGTTTCACAATGAACTTACTACTGTACTCTGTACTTTAGTTGCAAAGTTCCATGAACACTTGGGCTTGCGTAACTGATCTTTTAAAATAGAAAGTCAAAGTATCTTGGAAAAGTAGAAAACGTGCTCATTTACTGCTTTGGAAAAAGGAAAAAAATAGGATACTACTTTAATGTTGTTTAGTTAACGCTAAAAGAAGATTACCATATATATTTTACCAGCTACATAAAACCCAAAGTAGAACGTATGCTTGCGGCTTGTGCTTGGAAAGCGAGCGAAAGAAAACATTTTTCTCGACAAAGAGGAAATGCTCATTTGTGGATGTTGTTTAAGGATGGAGAAACGTGCGCTACTTTTATGTTCCTGCATTAGGTAATACGGCGATACGTGCACATATCGTATTACCCATACTTTTATGTATTCGAGAATCAGTTAAGTCCGTGCATGTTCATTTTCAAAAAAGCACACTATAGGTAGATAGGTTAAGATGCATACATTGAAAGAAACGCTTAGTTATTAAGTTCTGGGGCATTGAAAATGAAGGAAGATCTCAAATATAGAAGGAAGTCGTGATATGAATTCCTGATTAACTGACAGCTGTCGTTTGCTGATTTTTCCGCAAAGGGAAAACCATACCGGTAGGTATATCATTGATCGTATCTGATTAGATATCAGAGTTTATTGCGTGCGTGGGTAGTCGACACAGTTGTAGGCACATGCACTTTTCACTTTCACCATCAGCAAACATGAAATATATGACGGAGTTTTTGGTACGCACAGAATTGCTTTCAATACCTGTATCTATATATGTACTAAAAGTATTTTAGTTTTGATCAATGGTGAACGACAGAGCGCTCGTATATAGACTCTGGTGACTTACGGACTTTGTTGCATACATTCTGCTTAAAAAATGGCTGAATAAATAAGGTTATTCCCGTGAGTAGGAATAAAAGCTATTTTATGCGGGTACTTTGAGTAACACAAAGTAACAATCTCTGTGAAAGTGTAACTTTTTATTCACTAACACTCAGACACCCAAGCTCGTTATTAGATATTAATCGTTTTGGAGGAGCTACTACATACCTATACAATAAGTGATTTGTGTACATGCCAATTTAGAACAATTCATAGGTTGCTGACTCATGGCGCACAAGACTTTTCTATCATGGGATAAATATGTATAGAATTCTGTGTAAAGTTCCCAAACAAAGTAAAACTTAATGGAACGATAAAAGTAACGCTATTCCACCCACTCGTTTCACAATTGGAATAATGGAAACAGTAGTGGAGCGACGTGAGTATATAAAGTAAGAAATTTCATTACAAGCTCTTACAACTCATATTTGGTTACATTCTCTCTTCTCCAGTTTTGCATTTCATATATATTTTGCTAAACCTCACGCACATGTGAAGTGAAAGCATTTTAGGCATCAACGTGAGAATGAGCCATCTGAATATTATGCTAACGAACTAAAAGGTATTTTTCAAACTATTGTATTGTATACCTAGCGGGCGTAGGTCGGTGCGATGGGACAAGTAATACACAGCGTTGTGTGTGTGCATACGTATGCAAGAAAGTTTTTATTTGTCTTTTATATTAGGTATGTTTACTTTTGGCTATAAAATAAGAGTTGTGTGGAATGCTGCTCAGGGACCGGGCACTATGTTACTGCGGCAAAATTTTGTTACATTAACTTGAGAGCCGGTGAAAAGAGAGTTACAAATATGCTGACGGTGATGAGTGAAAGAATTGGGGTGGTTGAGAAAGGGAAAGGAGAGCGAACAATATAAAATGGAATTCATGCCTGGAGTCACATTTTCAAAAAAAAGTAACTCGCCATTTACCTCCATGGTCATTTGTATTGAACTAGGTATATTAACATCCTACCCACTTCCCTAGGGGTTATTATGATAAAGCATTCTACATCATATAATGTAAAATATAAAGATAACTTTTACATGCAATTTAGACTAGCCACGTACATAATCACGGGTATCTTTATACTAGATATATAGCTAGCAACCACATGCATCATAAAATCAGCATCAGAATTTCCTTTTACATCACCTTAGCTGTAAGCTCTCATTTCTCGGTTAGTATAAGACTTGTTACATTATTTAACCGAAATGCTTAATCAAAATCATGCTGATGTTTTCTCATTCCTGGAAGCGGAGACATTCCATATTTATTATTTTATCATGGTGGTAATTGGTTCGATAACAGAAGAATGCAGCTATTTGCACCATTAAGTTTATATATATGCAGAGGTATATATAGATATATAATGCATATAATCAAAGCCTGTCGACTCGGCAAAATGCATGCAAAGAGAAGTTGGTCAATTTCTCTAAACATTTCGCTCAAAAGACCATTCCATTTTTACTAGCGTCATGCTGTTGTCCCACTTAAGAACAATAAAAATCTCCTTCCCATATTGCTTATAAATGTCAATAAATCACCTGCAGTAGCATGCGTTATTGTTTTGCCATCGTTCGTCGCGTTTTTACTTTACGCTAAGTAGGGAAAGTAGTAAAACAGTAAACCAAAGTGAGGTGTCTCACATACTAAGTAATAACTTTCGAGCACTTGTAATAATGACACAAAAATATAATAGTTCATCAAAAATATTATTGAACTGACGATAAGCAGATTAGGTTTTTTTGCTACGCACATAAGTGAAAGCTAACAACTTATACTTATGTTAAAGATAATCATTACACGGTCTGTAAAAGATGTACCTATATCAATTATACCAGTATTACCTAATATATTTGTTTACAGTATGCTCTTATTATATCACATCACAGAGTCACAAAAGAATGATTAAAATAAATATCATCCCACTAGAGAATAGAAGACTTTCCTCTTCCCTTTCATTCAGCCATACCGTAACTTAAAAGTACCTTGTAGTGTACACTACATTCATTTTATTCAAGCTATCATATTACGCTTTGGGGAGTTGAATTTCTATACATTTTGTGCACTCAAGTAGAAACGAGCGCAACGGTTTTACCACAGCGGGAAAATATTTATCATGTCAACTACTTATTCATATTATGGTTTATGAAGGGTGACGATGTATGGTGTCATGTCATTTTGAATGATATACAGTATGAATGGACAACCTAATTTATTTTTCCGGTGCTAAAACATTCTATAAATATTTATTAGGCTTGCATATTATATGTTGTACAAGAGTACAAGCCAATACTTTGTTACTTTTTCAAGCAATGGCATATTAATGTCTTGGAAGCACTCGTCAGCGAATGTTCATGCACGCCAAAATTATAACCCGAAATTTTGATGACCTGTTTAAGGTTCTAATATCATGCATCCTCAGCTGTCGATTTGTGAAAAAGCATCGTGTTAAAAAAACTGAAATAACTACTAAAACTCATTTGCGCATTATCTCGTATAAGTCATATTCGGACTGCGTTTTGTGATTATTTGTGACGACAACCTATGTACCTATTATAAATCCCTTTTAATGTGTCGCATATAATATTTTATATTCCCAAGTATAATGCAGTTTGGAAATACAATTTTTTAGTGTAAAATTATTTGATCTGCTTGATGCCTGCTAACAGCAACAATTTTATATTTGTATTATTGTCCCATTTATGCATTTAACACTTTGATATCAATTTATACTGGCTCAACTTACTAAATATCCCTTTGAGCATATGGAGAATAATTGTATTTAATACTTAAAATGTATTGAAATTGTTAATATATTATTATTTATTGATTATTACTATTCATTGGGTAGTACAACCGTAACCTAATGTGCTGCTAAATGAAACATACCTAATTAAGAAAAATGACAATTCTAGGGATCTAATATTCGTGTAGTATTTACATGTACATGACGTGAAGGTGTCTAACCGAATCTCTAGGTATAAAATGCAATGTTAAAAACGTGAGTAACTTACCCTTGCTCCATACAAATAATTTTTATCTATTCTCTGCTATCACATGAAATCTTGCTAAATTAAGTGCACACATATTCAAGAAAAATATTGTGGCCATCCACTATCCGCATGCTCTAATTGCTTGTAATTTCCATAAATCACAAAATCACATAATAATATAGAGCATTTTCTGTTCGTTCAAAATGCTACCTTCGCACATAGTGATTAACACAATTTTTGGAGGTCGTCACAAAAATCAAAAAATTAGTCGGCAACTGTTGAAAAGTCGAAAGATTGCAATGTATGCTCCAGTTTATCATGACGCAAAAGTGAGAGTACACTGAACAGTTAAACCGAAGAAGGTTTAATTATTTCCACCCAAGTATTATTTAATATTTAATTAATTAATGACGCATCATCTTCCTTCAATTCGCATTTCCTACTAAGGACCATTCAAGAACAGCAACACGAGTATAGAATGAAGAATTAAGCAACTTGATATTGTATGTAACAACGTGATAGGACATTTTAATTACTGCTAATTGACTCTCTATCTCATCAATCACCCTTCAAATTCTTAAACTGAATTGATTCCTTAAAATTTACTGAGAGAAGTGGCAGAGCTTGGAATCACATTTAGTGACATCAAAAATACATGTATGTATGTAAATTACATACAAATATGCACCCAACTAAACTACCTTTATTACCTTCACATACTAAACATATTACATAGCATTTGTTCAACAAACTAACATGCCAGCTCTGAGCTACTGTGATGAAGTACCAGTACTAGTACCATAATAATATTATTAAACCAAAAAAGTATAATCAACAATCAACACGTTAAAATTGCAAGCATTTTACATGTGCAAATACTACAAATTTACGGTGTTTAAATTCCGTTTTGAAACACCAGAACAGGGAAGCTTTAGCTTGAATCATATCATGACTGCTACAACTACTTGAAAAGAATGGTTTAATTACAAATGATTTTAAAGCTAAAAAACAAACATACTTATGGCTAAAGTAAAATGTTATATTACAACATGGCCTTGATTTAAAACAAAATATTGAATCTTATCTTTACTGTCCAGAGAACATAAAAGCACTCAAAATGCTGATAATTAAAATGTCATTTGAGCTCTATAACTGCAATGTCTATATGAAAAATAAACAGTAATTAATTCTTGTAAGACGCGACAGCAGCAATAATTATTTCACTCACATACATATATGCTTTAATAGATAGGTGTATTGGTGGTAGGAATTTTAGAGGCCCTTTATTCCTCAGACACTCAATGATTGCATTTTAATGATCAAAACGACACAAAGAGCACAGCCGCATCTTGAACTTGTGTTCTAAAAGTGCCATGCTGTAAATTTTTATAATAAAGAGTGTAAACAATAAAAAGATGTGCAGTTAATTTGCTCACAATGAATGAACTTGAAATACCGCAAATATGTAGCGTATGTATATTAGAAGTATAAAAACCATCCCTTTTCAAGTATGCAAAAAAAAATTTATATTTTGATTATCATGATATCTGCTCTTTTAACTGTTAACTGTTAACTGTTATATGTAGTAGACCCAGACCGTTTCTGTTAAAGAACTGAATTGCAAAATCGATTCATATACATAAAGTAGAGTCGGTGCCAGTAAATTGAGCTATGCGTTTATTAGCTTTATGATTTTTGTATAAAATGATGAAAATGATACCTTCGTTATTAACGCAATAATGAGTTTAGACAACGATTATTTGATGACGGGAGGTTTACCTCCAAAAGATCTTCCTAATGTAACTAGTCATCACATTTTTCCTCTTTAATAGGACCCCTTGGATGAATTACACAATGTTCTGGGATATGCACCTACATGAGGGCATATGAAAAATGAATTATTACCTTATAGTTGGCAACGAATCTGAATCGCGATCCTTCACTCTTCACAATTCAATTCCTCTTTTGAATTGAAACGCAAATAAAAAATATAATGATATTAAATAAACAGAGGTAGTCGTCTCCAATGTCCTTAACAAACAATAATGTCCGTTCTTCATTGAAGGAGTAGATATAGTGTTGCGAATGTTTTTGTTACATATATCAACTTCTTCAGAAGCACGTCATACCGTGCAAAAGAAATCTTTACAGGATTGAAGGAATCTTCATGCGTATATGAATCTGCATATTACTGTTACTACTAGTACTACATCATATCAAAACAGCTTCTTCCTATAGTCACCATGAACTAATATTGTCGTTAGTTTTTAAATTATCCAATATGCCATATATACACTTCAATATCAAAATGCTGCGAATAAGTTTTCTTTGTCATTTTCTTCCACCAGTCCTGTGGTGTAAAATGACGCACGCAGTTAATTCAGAGTAATTTTTAGGCGACATAACGTATAAAGTTTTCGCTTTAGATAACGAGTTTTATGAAACGTAACTCAAAGCTCAATGAGGTTTAGAATTTTAGCCTGTACTGATGAAGTCTATGACGTAAACGCAAATTAAAGATAGCTTTTTGGAGTGGATATAAATGAAAATGTCTTTTGAGCACCTATTATTATACCCAGCACAAATACTTGTTTGACCCTTCCAAGTAATTGGATAATTTGTGTGTACCTAATTTGTTGCGTGTTGTATGCACAAACCGTTTATACAGTGTGAAAACAAGATGGACAAGTGCAAGTTACTGCAGTTAGCATAACACTATAAATGCCAGTTCTTATACCTACTTGGTTAGATTATTTATTTAAAAAAAAATAAACAATAAGAATTACGCTGAATAACAAAGGAAATTCTTTCTTGTACCGAAGTTGAGATTAAAGAAGTTACAATTATCATTGAAAATTGAAATTCGCTAAACCAAACAGACACCAAGCCTAGTTGGACTAGTGATTGGTGATCTATGGCTACTGTGACATATTATGCGCCCACCTTTTTATTTCTTCCTTTGGAGAAGAGCGTATAGTGATGTGATGATGATCAATGGTCATCTTCACTTCACTCTTGGTGGCTTGCGGCGATGAGATGTTAACACATTCCCATCCATTATGATGATAATAATCGTGTGCATGATGATGAGCCTTTTTTATGTGTACCAGGAACAACGCCAGTCACACGCGGAGTAACGCATATAAATGAAATACGTAATTGAAAGACTAGAGAACCTTGTCAGGAATCGTTCATGGTTCAGTAGTTCTATTAGGGGTTTACCGTGAGCTGTGGTCAGTCCATATCATTGTGCAAGCAGTTACGAAAGTGATCAGTGCTCTGCTCCTCCTGCAGACAATATTATTGCCGTTTTGGACCACGCAGGTGTGGATTAAATTACCATAAGCACATTAATTTTGTTACTCAAGGAGTGAGCAAAGCAAGACATTGTGACGCACGTTAGGCTAGCACCATGATTAAGGTAAGTTTTGAAAACTTCAATTTACAGAGCGAAAACAAGATCGATTTCGAAACATTTGCATTTCATTTTTCAGCAGTATACTTGGATTTTTGTGATTCTCGCTGTGTCAACAACGACTTTAGCAGAGCCTCCAGTAAACTCAAATAGCGGAAATGGGGTTGTAAGCCAGCGTCTTTTGAACAGAGTTGCAGACATAATTTCTAACGGCGGCGATGGCTCAGCTCGTGCGGGGGATGATGGCACACAAAACAACGAAGGTCCGTCCATCGTTGATCAAGAACTTCTCGACCGAATTGCTCGAATAATTAGCCAGAATGAGGGACAGCTTTCCTGGGCTCACAAAACCCATGCCAGATCAAATGAGTTATCTGCAGAACCATCCACACGTTTGTCCCTGCCTCAGAACAGCAATGAGCAGGAGTATGGAGTTCCACCTTCTGAAGTTCCTGAAAATGTAAAAGAGTTGGCAGGATCTCAGTTTGAATTGTCACCTCCTGAACCGGTTCCCAGAATCGCGTCATTCGACATAACCGATGATGACGACATTGGATACTCTGCTTCAACACAGCAAGCTGTACAGGATTCATATTCTGATAACAGAAATCTGTACCAGGGTCAGGGAAATGGCAAGATTGAGCTGGAGCAACCACAGAATGCGGAAAGAATTGCTTCATTTGATATAGAAGGTGAGACTCCTCCAGCTCCATTTACACCACCTCAGGCAAGAGGAGGATATTTCAGTAATACGAAATGAAAATTCAACATCCCTGTCAGCTAATAATGTACATTTATTAAAAATACTTAATTTTAAGCCAAAATCATACCTCACTCTGTTATAGACTGTATAGACACAACTAGTTATTCACACGTGATCACTAAAATTTAGTCTAATGCTAATTACTTTCTTTAGCACCTCAGTTATCCTCGATCAAGGATAAAAGTTAAAATGCCCAAATGAGGTGATGATAATGTGAGCTACAGATATAGGTACAATTATCACTCTAAATTCAAATTTCATACAGAGCCAAAACAAATTGCAATCAAACAAAACAATGAGCAAGGCAATTCAATTTGCCCACAAATTGCTTTGTCAAATTAAAAAGCATTTAAAGAAGAAGTTAATGTCAGTGTTCAATACAGTATAAAGTAGAATAAATATTCTGCCTAGAAATTTAAGGCTAAAAATGAACATGATGCATTTAAACGTGCACTCTATATCAAAATCTTTTACGTATTTAATTTATTTTCTCATCATCAATCCATCCTAAATTCCTAAATGAAACAGAGAATACCAAACGGAGTGAACAACGAAACAAAGAAACCGAGACGGAGGATTCCTAAGAGAAGCGTTTCCTTTTTTGCCTTTGTTCTCATTTTTCTCAGAAAACGCGAGCATTATCATTGGTGCATTGAATAGCAACAGAACATGTAAACAAACAGCGAGAGAGCTTTTAGATGCTTTTAGCGTGCATTAAAGATCTCCATCAATGGACTCATGGCGAATGCGAAACGAATACATGCAGTTTTCATTCACCCCCGTCATCTGATCGAAGCATATGAGCATCATCTGTCATATTGATAAAAAGTAGCCGAAACTCGAAAGCATGCTTTTGAAAAAGGTTATCATCTATCATCCCATCAATTAAAGAATTAATATAGTTTCTTGAACGTAGCATAACTCATTATATTTGTGCCAAAATGTGGAGCGTTTCACAAATCAATTTAAAGTACATTACACGGTTAAATCATTGTTACTGGACTAAATCGAGAGATTTAAGTAGTTGTGTAAAGAGAACATTTTTTACTTGTGGAGGATTTTGGAAACAAAATAAGTTATTAAAGGGAGAAACGCCTAGTTTTCAATGTGAAAGTGAAAACTCACGCTTTCATTCAACTTATAACACTGGAATAAATATTGTTCACTTAAGTAGCTGTGTAATTCCCATGCTTTTGGAACCGTGGGGGCTCCCCGTTAGTATTGGAAATCGATATTTTTCCATTGACCAAACATTCAGAATATCTTCGTCTCCTCAGAGAACAGAGCAATTAGTGCCAGCAAATCTAAGGTGAGACATCTCATTTACTTACTGTGGGATAATGTTATGTTTTGCTGTTATCTGATGACTGCATTGCGGTGTTGAGTGTCCCAGTTTGTTAAATAAAACTAATATTTGTCATGTGTTTTTCTTTCATCCTCGCAGCAAAAATGAGTACGAGCAAATTGCAGAGGAGACATTGGAATCGTTAACAGGATATTTTGATGAACTTGTGGAAAGGTCTGCCTTAGAAGAAGCTGATATATCGTATGGAGTAAGTTGTCCTAAGATGTTTTAATTACCTACAACCTATGCCTAATGCCTACATTGACATTTGTCAAATGTAATTTTTTGTGTCCTAACATCATTCTTCTGTATTTACAGAGTGGAGTATTAACCATAAAATTGAGCTCGTCTGGAACTTACGTCATTAACAAACAAACGCCCAATAAACAAATTTGGTTATCAAGTCCCTCTAGTGGCCCTAAGCGTTACGACTTCATTAATGAAACGTGGATTTACAAGCACGATGGAATGTCAATGTATCAATTACTTAATGCAGAAATGCCTAGCATTTTGAAGATTTCTGATATTGATTTTGAGACAAATTGCTCTTATGGAAAGGCTGTGAAAAATAAATAGCATAAAGTCCAATCAAAACTTAAAAGTACTTTGATAAAGTCATTTTCATAAAATAATCGTTTCAAAATACTTATGCCTAGCTTAAGGGCAAGTTAGTAGCAAGAAATTAGTTTATCAATAAATACAAAATTAAAGTCTGGTCGATTGTACTCAATTTTGGTTTGATAGTTAACTTTATCCAATTTTATCCCGTTAGGGCAAAAACTGTAATCATAGCCTACATTTATATTAAACTTTACTATAATACATTTTTGGACTGATAAAAGAAGAGTTTAAACCTAAGCAAGATGTTAGGATCAAAGATTAGCGATTTGATGCTCGCGGAGAAAAATGTGGTAGACTTTGTAGACAAAAATTTGCTACAGGAAAGGGATAGGTTGAAACAAAATGAATTAGAAACTGAATATGTGTGTCAGCATCTCGTCGGAGGCATTTTGGACTACCCCGTCATGATTTCTCACGATTTTTGTGATATAACTACCGCATGGGATGTATATTTAGAAGCATTTACTAAAGCAACTTCAGCTAAATTACCAAAAGTGCATGGATTTGGTATTTATCCTAAACCTGCTGAGAAAAACGAAAGACTGGGGAAAATGCCATTTCGTGGCGATGAGCTGACAATTAAACAATTCATGAATGCAATCGTTCTTTGCGTTCCAAAAATTCGCAGCCACATTGTTGAATGTACAGAAGAATGCACAGCATCTGGAAGACTTGAAAATGTGTATGTGATCATCAGTAATATTGTTATTATCCGTAATTATATCTGGACATTTTTGGAAATTTTTGAGTACGACAACAAGTAAGCGTGCATACTTGAACTATAATGGTTCTACTCAACTAAATATGTTTTTAAATTTAAATTTAAAAAAAGCATGTTTCTTTTAGGCCTAAGCTGAAAGAGGAATACAGAAATATGTGCGAACTTGTGGAAGTTATTTCAGAACAAATGTTACAGATTCAAGCAAATTTGCTTACTACGTACATTCTCCATGATGAGCAATCCCAAAATTGGTCATCACATCAACCGTATTATGAGGGTGAGCGAGGCTCGCCAACAATTCAGATGTGGGCATATTTCTTGAAATGTAAGTTGATAGCATATTCAAACAAAATTCAACCAAACAAAATGATTATGATAAATCGTCTAAAAATCGAACGAAACACACCGATGAATAAGGCTGAAAACACACAATTTAAAGGATGCAAATAATTTTCGTTAGGTTTTCAAAGGGATATGTGGCTCAAGATGCCCCCACAACTATCTCAGAGAATTTTTGCAATCATTATGAACGACTCTCTTGCAATTTTAGCCAGCAGATACTCAAAGGTAAAATGACCATACTTTCACTTTAGAGTGTCACAAATTGCTTGCTTTACATTTTGATTCGAAAAGTTTATTTCATTTCCCACATTATGTAGATTAAACCTACGGAAGGTGCCAATCCTCAGTTTGTTAGTGACATCGTCAACATTCTTGCAACCGTGGAAGAACTTTTATTTTATGTCTGCACAGATATGTCTTCAGTTTGTGGACAAGCAGACCCATCTACCTCTAAGGTGTTATTTTCAATACATTTAAAGTGTCATTGCTTGGCTTCGTCTTTACTAGTTGTTGGATGTCCGCTGGAAGTATTGTACAAGGTATATACGAATTTTATAAACGTTTACGCTAAATATTATTTTTTACATAATCATATTGGAATCGGGTATTTTTTGCAGTCATTTAGAAGAGGATTATCCGCCTGTTGTCTGTTTGAAACGAGAAAAAAAGACACGGCTCGTTTGACTGATGCAGCATGGATGTCCATGCTCTCTTTCCTGTGCCCCAACTTTTACCCTACCAATCTCGAGTACAATGACTGGGAACTACTTTTCTCAATTAAATTATTGCGTGCACAGCCGTCAGTGAACTGGGGCCTTGTTTATAAGGTATATATTCATAAACATACGTATTTTTATCCATGCTATTTTCCCAAGTATATCATCCTATTGCAAACAAAGGCGGCTTTAAAAACATGCCACATATGACGGTATACTTTGTAGCTTCATTTTATATTTGATTAGCGCCAAGTATAGGTTTCATTTCGAGTAATTACCTTATCTCTTTCCTACTATCAATATTTATGAAATCATTACAGGTTTTGACTATGAACAACTGCAAAATTGCTAAATTCATCATGTCTCTCTTTCCTACCGTTGTCGCACCAGCCAATGACTTCCTGCTTGAGGGTAAAGCGTTTCAGAGATGCAAGCATGCGTCATGTATGGAACCTGACTGCCACGGGCTTCCCAAATCAATTGCTAACCATTTGGTCACATCTTGCACGCTATATATCATTGCGCATGCAACCTCAAGAAACAATATGGTGGCCTTATACCAATCCATCTTCCCAAAAATTAAAGACTGGAGTGTAATGGACAAGACACAAATATGGAACAGTAATAGTCGACCGGTTTGGTTTCAGTCTCTCATTGATATAATACTCCCCATATTAAAAACTTGCGTGCAGTCATTATGTCTAAGTATTCACGAACAATTACCGAAAGATCAGGCAAAGCTGAGTAATGCAATAAAACCGGAAGAGAAAGTTGCAGGTGTAAAAAGCGAAGGAAGCAGCAAGGTAAAAGCGCAAACGTTGCCCAAGAATGTCGAGACAATAATATCATCGGAGAAAACTACTCAATGGGTGATTGAGTTGCTTAATACTTTGACTGAGACGTTGTCAATAATGCCACGAGGATTTTTCCTGGTATGTGAAGAAATGGATGATTTAATTCCTCGCAAATATCTCCCAACCAGGCTCTCTTGTCCAGTACATCTTTTAGTCACTGGCTTGTACATGCTTCTGCAACTTGGTTCTGGAGTTGCAGCTTCCATTATTCCCACTGAAGAGAATAATTGTCCACCAAATGAAGTTCCTGCAACTACTAGCAAACGTGGTCAAAAGGTTGTACCGCCTAAAAATCCCAGCACTCCCTCTATATTTGAGCCTTATTTTTCTTCTCTTGCCGAAAGGCTGTGTCATTTGGATGATCCGGTATTTGATCAAGCGGTGCACAGACTGGTATCGCAAATCGAATCAATGTAAGCAAGTTTCCTTCATAAAAGTCTTAATTGTCTTTAGCGATATTATTGTCAGTATTCGCTTACAAGCTTTTACTCTCAATAGGATGAAACAAACCAAAGTAGAAGGAGATGGACCCAAGATTCATCGCCCTTATGAGTTCCAGCTAGAATCCGACATGTCCAGCTTGAAAGCAGATTTCCTTTTGGAGGAAGTAGAGGGACAGTTGAGTCTGAGGATGGTGTATTGGTTCCTTATTACCCACGGTGATGTGGTTGAGGACGCCATTACTGGAGAGATGCCAAATCCGGACAAAAATGGAGCAACTGCAAATGGGGTCAAAGGCAAAGGAAAGAGTAGTAATAAGCAGAATCAGAATCTGCCTGCATCATCATCAGAAGGGACCACTGACAAACATCAAAAATCTACTGACAGAAGCCATGATGGTAAAATTGAAGGGGAATCCCGAGTTTTAAAAATCGCTCCACGAATACGCACGTCGATAAAAAGTGTTAACACAATTCATGATTTTCACTATATAAATCGTTATCGAACGTTTGATGAGGTACGTATCAATCAACAAGATAATATATAGTAACATATTTCTTCCTTCTATTTCAAGATTATTCTTGCTGAATTGATTTCATTTTATGTTGTTTGGAACAGATTATTTGGAATTCTACCGGATTAAATTGGGTAGAAGCTATACGTCATTGCCGAATGGGATTGCGAAAGAATGTAGTCGCTAAGCTTCTTGAGCGAAGATGGGAAATGCAACCAGAGCTATTTGTTGGCGTCAGCACAGGGTTGGATATTGCCGACGAGAAAATGCGACATTTGTTCAAGATGGTAGATGAGATCAAAGCACTAATTATGGCATGAAAGTAAATAAATAAAGACCAAAATGTTAATCTTCTTCGTAGTGTACTTGTCCACTTGTCATCATGTCCAATGATCTAGTCACGCTGGTCACGCTATACTAATTTTCATGTATACCTAACCTAACACTATGTAAATTTGTAGGAAGCCAAATGCTTTTCTTAATATACCTTCAAAGATCAATAAACGAATTGAACACAAAATATTCCATGAGTTGCTCAACTTAATATTTTTACTTGGGATCAGAGTGAAACCCTAAACTGAAAACCACTCAGAGAAAGACATTGACAGTTTATGAAAATACGTCTATGTTTGAAATGACAGGATATTGCTAAATGAAAAAGCTGCTGATCTGACTTAATGATAATAAGGATACTTTTGCTAGTCTTAGAACTATGATAATTGCCATTTTCTAGATTTCAAATATCTACTCTAGCTTCATTTTTCCCCTTTGCCGGCCGACTCACAAACAGTATTATCGAGCGAGAGTCATGTAAAATAGGCATTTATTATTCTCCGGTTAGTAAGGATTTATTTAGCAATTATTGAAAACTGCAGATTTCTGCCGATAAATTTATTGCAGAGACCCAAATGATCCACTTTCCATAACCAAACCACACTTTATCATAAAATTCGAAATTCTGAAGCAGATCATGATAAAAGCGTAAATATAAAAACAACAATGGAAAGACATCGACTATCGACGATAAAAAATTAAATCCATGTTCTTGGTCTCTCTGAGTATTTGCATACAAATAGATTTTACACCACGAGTTTCTCATCTCTCCAGCATGATGAAGAGAGCAAAGGTTATCCTTTTTAACTTTGAGAAAAAGCTGACGCTTGCACATGTCAAGCACGATGATGATATTTGTACCTATCCGTATATTATACCTACTCGAGTAATACTAATACACATGCAAATATTAGTTTCACATAGTTTTTTTTGTTACACAAAAGCATAATACGCCTTGGCTCTTGAAATCTCGAATGATAAATGAAAGTCAAAGTCAATAATATTGTTCTGTAAGCATCCATAATGAAATAGTGTAGGGAAAATATGTATATAGAGATAAATCAATTTGGATATTTTGTAGGTGGGAAGGTTTCCAAGATTATTCCATTCCAATGATGACTTTTGCATATTGCCCCTGCTTTAGCATTATGTATAAATGGTATAAGAGATCCGATCGGCTGGAAGCAACCAACTACCAACTTTTCTGTTTATTTCGTCACAATTATTGGTTCAAACATTGGAGAAATACGCTGCCGGTAAACATGTTAACTTCATGAAAACACTATTGCAAAACTATCACCGTATGTAGACTCTTGGTAGTATCACATTGACATCTGTAATACATATTATCATACATATTATAACGAGAAGGGTAAACTACCCAAAGAAGCAACTGTTGGTAACAATTGAAAACGATAAGTAAACGATATCATCAA
>JAQIXW010001979.1:0-17040 GCA_034700685.1 Willowsia buskii | reverse complement strand
CTCACCTGAATTATTGGGGGGCTCACCTGAATTATTGTAGAGGCTCACTTGAATTATTGGGGGCAAATTTTAATTATTGGGGGGCTCCCCTGAATTATTGGGGGGCTCACCTGAATTATTGGGAGGCTCACTTTAATTATTGGGGGCTCACTTAAATTATTGGGGGGTTCACTTGAATTATTGGGAGGGTCACTTTAATTATTTTGGGAGCTCATATACTTGACGCTGGTGGGTGTTAGGGAAGTGCTGGTATTGTTAGAAGTTGATTTTTAATTTTTAAAGCAATTTGTGAAAGGGGGAATGGTGGCCATGTGTTTTGGGGGCTGGTGGTCATATAGGGCTCGTGGGGTGCATCCGCGTCACTTCTGTGTTTTTTTTCCGCGGAGGGAAATTCAACTATTGCATTTGGGTGTTTTTTTTATCCCCATCATATCAGTAATAGTCATATTATTATTACCCGTTACTCATTATCAATTCTTGCTTTTTTTAAAGGCAGCCAAATTTCGGATCTACACTTGGCCTGATCAGATTTGTAGGTGTAAAACTTTAAGATCGTTTTAATAGTACAATTATATTTCAGCCTTATTAACATTTTTTAAATTATCGCATCATTTTAAATGGCATAAAAATTTGTATAACGTATGAAAAAACAAATTATATACAAAATTCAGCAAAACTTTTGAATTCCAAGTGAGTACATCATTGAAATAATGAATGCACAATATTTTCCCGTGGTGCATCAAAACTACAAACTTTTAAAACTAACTGAATACCTCATAAGAAAGCGGAAATCTTAACGATTCGAAACTTGGCGACAAGTTTTTACTTTTATTTGTCGAAGACATTAAAATCTTCAAAAGAAAAAACATTAATTTAGTGCAGTGTTGCAGTATTTCCCGCTTTTATCTCATGTGTGCAAAATCTTCCGAGAGTTGCGAAACAGCAGGTTTCCGGGAAACCGGCTACACAGTTTTTAGCATACGTCTCTGTAATCTCCACTCTCGAATTGGCGAATATTAAAAAGTGGTCTCCCGGAAACTAAACCAATCCGAAGATTTTTCAACCCCGTTCTCATCGTTTTTACATATAACGTTATCATTATCTACATAATAGTGGGTGGTAACTGCTTTGGGGGCTTCCCAACTACCGATACCCTTAATACTCTGGACGACTGTATGGCCTGCATAAAAATATATCTTGGCATAAATATTAGGAACATGACCAAACAACGCATCTCTCTAAAAGCATTAAGGATTCCAATAGGAAAAGAATAAAGCTTTCGTTTACTCAATTTGGGAATTCTGGATAGTATGTGACTTGAGAATACAGACAGAAAAACATGAAGAGCATCATCTCTTCTCTCTCTCTCTTTCTTCTTGTGATTCTCCTCCTCCCTCTGCTACAATAATGGCCGTTTTGCTTGAATGGAATAAACAAGCAGCCCAAAAGAACAATCTAAAATGTTTGTGTTTCAAAACTACACACTTTTTTGTTCCAATAAGCAAAAGAGAGGGACTATGCAGACCAGAGACCAGCAGAGCTATTCTTTTCAAAAATGGTAAGTCCGGCGTAAGGTAAGAATGTGTAAGTGTAAGACGTAAGCATAAGTTCGTTGCTATTCAAGCCGAAACTTTTCTTACACTTACGACATCTTACGCTTAAGCAAGACTTACCAAATTTTCTTTTCAGCGCATAGAATCGGGGCACTGTGAGAGCAAGGGAGGTGCAGTGCCATATGATTTTTTGTGTTAAATGGAGTAGGAGCACTCGAGCTCACAACACAACAAACACAACCTTTTTTTGCCATGTCAGTGTCATGCATCCAATGCAATAATTTAAATTAAACTAAGAAATTAACAGATAAATGGATAAACAGAGGAGAAACCTGTTTGAGCCCCAGCTGAGAGAAGGAACATATGTTAACTCAAGCTGAGAGAAAGGACCTGTGTTAACTCCAGCTGAGAGAAAGGGCCTGAGTGAACGCAAGCTGAGAGAAAGAACCTGTGTGAACGCCAGCTGAAAGAAGGAACCTGTGTGAACGCCAGCTGAGAGAAGGAACCTGTGTGAACGCCAGCTGAGAGAAGGAACCTGTGTGAATGCCACCTTCAAAAATAATCTGTGTGAATGCCACCTTCAAAAATAATCTGTGTGAACGCCAGCTTCGAAAATAATCTGTGTGAATGCCAGCTTAGAAATTAATCTGTGTGAACGCCGCTTTTAGAATGAACGAGTGCCTTGGAAAAGAAGAAAACAGCAGGAGAGGAAAGAGACATGGACGTATTCGGGCATGGGAAGGTCCTTAAATCTTTATTTGGAGACAGCAACAAAGTAAAGAGAATAAGGCTATGGTCTGCGGTTACTCTACAAACTGCAGAAAGTTCAACTGCAGTCAGGTAAAAATCGACCAACAGCTACAGCCTACTGTAGAAGTACATGAAATCAAGGTTGCCCGACTGCCAAAACTGACGAGCGACTCAATCCGGAAACTGAGGATGTGCGACACCCGTCTACGGACGTGCAACCGCCACCTTTGGCTGACGGTTGGGGTCAATCGACAGGATGCGAGGACATGCCACTTTAAATGAAATGTGGATGCACACAATATTTAATTGTATCTTCATCAATCACAAATTTCCAGGAATGAGCCTTTAGTTTGTTAAGAGCGGAAGAGCAATCATTGCTATTACCATTTCAATCATAATAAAATCAATAAAATATATTTAATTAAATCTAACTTTAAATCTAACTAATGCTTTTGCTGATGTGTTCTTTGCTTGTGAGAGGAAAATTACCCAAATTTCATCGTTAAAATAAACCCATTTCTTGCATTTCCACTCTTCCCATTACAAAAACAAACCGTAAGGCAGGGGGAGACTTGTCTTAGGACTTATGCTTATAATTTCCTTACGACAGCCTTACATTTTTAATTGAATTGACCAATTCAGTTGGAGAGACTTAAGCTCAAAAAATGACTTTGAAACTTCTTACGATTTTGCTTACGCCTCAACTGAATTGTTCTTAGGTTTGCTTACGCGTAAGTCATATTGTAAGCACGAAACCTTGCTTACCAAGTCGAAAAGAATAGCTCTGCACTGGAGTTCCAAGCAAAGCAGTAATTGATGAGAACACAACAAAGTGTTCTAGTCTCAATCCTGCAGAGAATTCGTGCAAATTCCAAGTGCCATTCACAGTTGGAGTAAAAGTCTCCTCAAAAGAAAGCCAACTCTGTTTGTTGTAAAGATTGTCTCTGATGACCCCAGCACAATGCATTATTCCTCTGAGAGGTTTCTCATATCCACAAATTTTATCAAATATATTCTTGCATTCCTCCCTGTCTCCTATATTGCCCAACTCAACGACAACATTGAATCCTTTTTCGTTCAACTTCCGAATCTCAGTTGCTAGTTCATGATTTGGAGCACGTCTCCCATTGAGAACCACGTTTGTAGCGCCATTTGACAGCATCCATTTGCAAAGTTCAAATCCTATTCCACCCAAACCTCCAGTGATCAAATAGTTACTTTTGTCGTTAAACAGTGATGCAATAACATTGTATTGTCCATTTTCCACAGTAACGGTTGGCATCTTACAAACCACCTTCCCAATGTGTTTCGCCTTCTGAAAGTACTGAAATGCTTGGCGAATATTTAGTGCACTAAATTGCGTGTGAGGAATGGGTTCTAAATTACCATTAAGGAGGTACGTGTCCAAACATGTCATTAGCTCGCATAGTGTGGTTGTTTCTAGACTGGCTACATCAAAAATAGTATATTTTACATCAGGTCGTAATGTTTTGACCTCTTCATTACTCCAGATTGAGAGTTTGCTCATTTCCACAAACCTGGCGTTAAGTGCGCTAGCATTTAATGTGGCCTCTTTGATTCCAGGACCAGTGATAGAATTTAAGACAACATCCACTCCTCTGTTGTTGGTCACTTTAAGAATATCTTCAAGAAAACTTGTATTCCTGGAATGGAAGACATGTTGTATTCCCAATGATTTCAGATACGCTCTTTTACGTGGACTTCCAGCAGTTGAAATTATATTTGCGCCGATTTTCTTGGCCAATTGTATAGCAGCCAGGCCCACTCCACCAGACCCCGTATGAATGAGCAGTGTCTCGCCTTTTTGTAATTTTGCAATCTTAACCAAGCTATAGTATGCTGTTAGGAAAACTGCTGGTAAAGTGGCTGCTTCACAGTCAGTTAAATTATCTGGTATTTTAAGAACCGTCCGTGAGTCAAGAACCAAATGACTAGGTAGCGGTGCTCCCGTAAAATTAACTCCGAAAGCACGCTCGCCCACATTCAGTTTACTCAATTTTCCAGCTTTTGTCACGACTCCGGAAAAATCGAATCCCACAGAGTTTATTGCTTCAAATTCTGCATTAGGTTTAAGTATTGCGAGAATATCTCTGAAGTTTAGTGCATACGCTGTAGTTCTTATTTCAACATCGTGTGCTCCCTGATTCAACTCATTTAGTATGTCAAATCGTAAATCTTTAAATAATTTTGACTTTGGTAACACAAGTTGAAACCTTCTCGTGCTCGGTGATGATTCAACTCGCAATGCTCTTGTAGGTCTGATTTGACAAGTTTTGGTTCATACCTCAAATTATCTCTGTAAGCTACTTGAATTCTTTGACCGTCTTTTCCATTTGTACTCATTGCAATCTCAAAAAGAATCTGATCCACAGCAGCGGTCAAGGATACGCCAGGCTCTAAGTCAATACATCTTACAAACAATAAGGGATTTTCATTCTTTAGAGTTTTCGCCATCCCCAAAACCGTGGCCGACATTGGATTAATTGTAGTTGGGTCTTCAGTAACCGAATGAACACCATGCGAGAGCACAAACAGTTTTGGGGGCTGCCGCTGTCCAACAAGTGTTTTCGCAATACGCAGAAATGGGAGTGCCAATTTCTTCTGATCCCTTTCTGTCGATTTTACTTCCCAAGCGTAAATAATCCCCTGGACTTGTCCGTTGGACAGAAACGTCTCAATTTGTCCTGGGTCTTTTAAAATTCCATCAATACTATTGATAATTACGTTTTTGTTTTCTTTTAAACAATTGGACGATCTGATGCTGCCTTCTAGAACAAGTAAAACGTTGCATCCATTCGCAGTTAACGCAGCAGTCAAAGACGATGAAAGCTCAAAAGTGAGTTTGCTAGCAAAAATTATGCACTTGTCCTCCAATATTTCTGTCTCTGAATGCTTTTGATAAAGAGTTGATGTAATCTGTTCCAACTTAATATTTTCTGACGCAATCGCAGTAATGCACGCAAATTGGTCAAAATAGTTTCTAACTGATAGGGTGCTTTTAAAGCCACATTTCTGCAGCAAATCTTTCCACACATCTACCTCCACGCAACAGTGCCCCTTTCGAGTTTGAAAGTCTTTAAAGCACCAATACCCCTTTAGGAGTCCAAATATAAACGTGATATCTCTCGCTGGGGTAACTGTTTCTGTGAAGCAGAGTGCTCCACCAGGACGAAGTGTTTGCCGCAAATTAAGCAAACACTCGTCAAGTTTTCTTGTTGCGTGGAGAACATTTGTTGCGGTAACCATATCAAAGTACTTGAGCGGTATTCCTTGACATAGGGGACTCTCCTCGATGTTAAATGTTTGGTACTTTACATTCTTTTGAAACTCTTCAAACCGCTTTTCCGCCTTGATGAAGAACCCTGGAGAAATATCCGTATAGTAATATTCGAACCGGTTTCCCCAAATTGTCTTCAGTAATTTTAGCAATGGCATGCTCAGAGAACCTGTTCCCGCCCCAACTTCTAAGACTCTGTAAATACATCCGGAATCGTCTTTGTTACGATTGAAGCTCTCCTCATAAATTCTCTCTGATATATTGACTGCCATTTTTACTGAATCCAGCACACCCTTGTGGTTCTGATAGAAACTGTCTGCGGAGTATTCTTGATGGTCTTCATTCACAGGAAAAAGAATCGACAGTGGCGATAATTTGCCAGTTAGGATTTCAGGGAGGCATTTGGATATACGCTTGTAAATTTTTATTACAGCGGAAATTTCTTCCCTGGCTTCCAAAAACCTGCAGAGATTTTGCATCTCAGCTTTGACATCACCAGGTGATGGATGTACAGACTCGCCTGACGTATCATCACGATGATTCGTTTCATCATCCAGTACAGTGTAATAAAAGCTTATAAGCTGCTCAAACTATGCAGAAATCTGTAATTGTGTGCAGACCGCTTTTATGTATAGAAGCCGTCTCATTTCCGGTTTCCATCCAAGTTCAGACAGCGCGTCCACAATGTACAAGTAGAGGAGCCGATTTATCTCTTTGTAAATTTTCAGGTCCTCTAATCCATTTTTCTGGAAAGGTTCTAGCTTTTCTTGAAGCTCAAGCCCAAAATACGAAGACGCCAGATCAGGCAGCTCAGGCCTTGAACTAAAAGGCGAAGAAATAGTTCTCCAGGACTCTTCCCATGCATCTGGACAATTACTGAATTGTTGCTCCAAAATAGACCCGATAGTTCTCACATTGGATTCAATAATTTCGACATCTTCAAGAAAAGCAATTAGTTGGAACTCAGGAGTTGTTACGGCTGCATAATATTTCCCATTGGCTATCCACGCACGTATATAAATCGACATATCTTCTTTTCCATTGTTGTGATTAAAAGTAGGAAAAACCGTAAGTCTTCTAATGCTAATAGGGACCCTACATTTTGCATTTGTGTACCAATCAGTTGCCAATATAATAGACTGGAAGGCGGCGTCAATAATAATTGGATGGAGAATATACTTGTTTTGATCAAGTGGTAGCCTTATCTCGGTTACAACCTCATCCGCAGGGATCTCAGAATACACTGACTTAAGTGACCAGTACTTCCGTATCATTTTGAAAGAGTCTCCAAACTTAAGTCCCACGTTATCCATAAACTTGTAAAATACTTCCAGGGTCTTTGGCTCACATTTGGAAACTATGTCGGGAATCTTCTTTACAATCTCAGCTTCCACAAAAGCATCAGTTGACGCCACCGGAAGGAAGCTTGAAGAAGCATGGAAAATCCACTTTCCCTTTTTTATTGAGGGCCCATGTTTCTGATAAATTTTTATCCTAAAGCCTTCCATTTCTGAGTCGCCTTTCTCAGTTCCAGGAAGATCGACAATGGTTTCAAGACAAAATACCTCTTTCATTTCCAATGGTGTCTCAATTCGCAAGTTTTCCAGTCTTATGGGACGACAAAATGGTTCTAACGTCTCAGTGGAACCATTCGCCACGCAGTACCCAGCAGCCAAGAAAATTTCAGTAAATCCGGCCCCCGGAAACACTATTCGCTCTCCGAGACGATGATCCTTCAAGTAAAGTAGAGAGTTTAGCCTTATCTCGTTTTGAAAAATGTTCAGGGCCGACGCGCTGTTTATTGGGTGTCCAATCAGAGGATGAATAAGATTTGATGAAGAAGCTTGAGCGCTGCTTTTTTCCACCCAAAATGATTTCCTATGAAATGGATGGAAAGGAAGGGAAACTTTTTTTCTTATGTAAGGCTCATCATACGCCTTCCAATCCACTTTCAATCCAATAAGGTACAATCTACCCAAAGAATTCAGCATCGTTTCCCAGTCGGCTCGACCACGGCGGAGAGATGGGAGAAAAGTTGATTGCGAGTCGTTGATATTTGTCATCACAAAATTTGACAAGATTGGATGTGGACCAACTTCCAAGAAAGTTGGGCATCCCGTCTCTCGTAAAGCGTCGCACGCATCAAGAAAATTCACCGGTTCTCGGACATGACGAACCCAGTAATCAGCATTTAAAGAGGAGTTTGGAATTGTGCGTCCTTCCATTCCAGAAATATATCGTATAGTTCCACTACTTTCGTTATATTCCAAGGATTCTGCAATTTTACGATATTTGCTTAAAATCGGATCCATGTGTTTCGAGTGAAATGCGTGGGTGGAGTCCAGCACAGTTGTTCGTATTCCATTTTCCTTTAAATGTGTCCAAAATCTTTGAATATTGTCGTAATCTCCGGCAACAACTATTTGTTCTGTTGAATTTTCAGCGGCAATTTCTAGTCCCATTTTTGAGAGAGCAAGATGTTCCTCAACTTCCGGTTTACTGGCTTTCACAACTAGCATAGCTCCATTAGGAAGATCTTCAATCAATCGACTTCTCTCCACCACCAACTTGAGGGCATCATGAAATTTCAAAATGCCTGCAGCAACAGCAGCACAGAATTCGCCAAGACTGTGACCCAAAACGATATCCGGGTGGATACCCCAACTTTGCCATAATTTGAGAAGACAGTATTCCACACAAAATATGGAAGTTTGGCTGTAAATCGTCATTTTAAGCTTTGGCGAGTCATTTTCCCAGAGTATTGGCTTTAGAGAAAGTTGATACTGTTTGGTGAGGATCTTATCACAGATGTCGAAATTCATGCGGAAGACAGGACACGTGTCATACAAACTCTTTGCCATCCCATAATATTGGGAACCTTGACCTGGGAAGAGGAAACAAATTGGTTGACTTCCCATATCAGTTACCGTTGACCTAGCAGCATGTCCGTTATTTATGGCTGCGGCCGCATCCCTGTAGTTTCTGGCTATTATGAAGGCACGATAATTAAATGACGCTCTCCCCAAATTTGCTGTGTAAGCGGCGTTTTCAAAACCGTTGGCGTCTTGGTCATCTGCCCTTTCCAAAAATGTGGCCTTATATTCCCCAATTAACTCATCTAATGCTTCCTCCGACTTGGCCGAGATCTTAAGCAAGCTTATGGGTCGTTCCATTCCCATATTGAATTTTGGCAGAGTACAATCCGGAGGCTCCTCAATGATAACGTGACCATCGGTTCCAGTAATTCCAAATGAACTCACCCCAGCAATTCTTGGCTGACCTTGAACCTTTGGCCAGGGAATAGCCTCTAGTGGAATTACTGCCGGAATCAGATCTAAAGTCAGTTCTGAGCTTACAGATTCCAAATTCCGATGCTTCGGGATGAGCTGATGCTTCATTGCCAAAACAGTTTTGATAATTCCGGTGATTCCAGAACAAGACTCAGTGTGCCCCACGTTTGTCTTCACAGATCCGATCACTAGCGGAGACATTCTTTTGGGAGAGCAATATGCCTTCGTAATGGCAGCAAATTCTGTGCTATCTCCAACGACTGTGCCTGTTCCATGGGTTTCCAAGAAGCTGACTTGTTCCGGACGCACGTTTGCATTTTCAAGGGCCAATGTCATGGCAAGAGCTTCTGTGTGCACAGTTGGAGTTCCCAGACTTCTACTTATTCCTTCCTGAGTGACTGCAGAGCCACGGACTACTCCCAAAATGTTATCCCTATCCCGAAGGGCATCACTTAACCGCTTAAGAACCAGCACGCCACACCCTTCTGCCCGTGCAAATCTATAATTGTTTTAATGGATTCTGAGTTTATAAAAGTATAACAAGTGAGAACATCTATTCCACTATTTATTTTTACCCATCAGCTTTCGCGTCAAATGTCCTACAACGTCCATTAGGTGACACCACAAAATCCATTATGTCACTAGTAAACGGATGCAAGAGCAAGTTAACGCCACCAACTAACGCCAGATGCGTCTCCCCTTGTCGGAGACTTTTTACAGCCAAATCCAATGCAACGATTGCTAGAAATATGAGAGCATGTGTTATTTCTACATAATAATTACTAATATGTGTTATTTATGTATGCTGTAAAAAATTACCTGAAGAACATCCACTCTCTGTGGCAATGCTTGGACCTGACAATCCCAAAAGAAATGAAAGTCTTGCCGCCGCTGCTCCAATGCTGTTTCCCATATAAGTCCGGAAAAAGTCTTTCTCCACAGAGCCCCCAACAATGTCTTTATAATCGTTCATCCAACTTCCTGTAAATATCCCAGTATGAGTTCCGTACAAGCTTAACGGGTCGATTCCGCTGTCCTCCAGTGACTCCCACAAAACCTCATGTAAGAGCCTCGCTTGTGGATCCATGTAAACCGCGTCCTTTGGACTAACTCCAAAAAATTTTGCATCAAACTCGTCCACCGTCTTCGACAGGAATCCTGCATTGGTCATTCTATCTTTGGATGTCGCACAGGGGCCATGTTCCCCTGTCCAGCGGAACGGTGGTGGTGTTCCAATTCCTTCTCCAGCATTATACAACATGTTCCAAAATTCTTCCACATTATTTGCTCCAGGAAACCTGCAACTCATTCCAATAATGGCTATTGGCTCGTTAACATATTCCATTGGAACATATTCACGTGACAAGGCCAATGATGACTTTGGATCCAGAATGGTGTCTCGTGTACAGCTATTATATATATTAGACCATGTTGTAATGATAGTCTGTTAAACAAAGTAAATTACTTGTGTTATAATTATATTAATTTTTATTGTAATAATAATATTAATATTTGAATGAGCTTTTCTCAAATATACCTGCTCCACTTTCCCCATTACAAATTTAGAGGATTCAAGAGTCAAAAGTGAGCTGCCAGCATTCACAAATTGAATGATTTTTGGTTGAGGGTGATCACTGCTCAAGGAAAAACAAATGAGTTGGAAGAAGTCAGGATTTTCTATGATTTAAATTTATAGAAATATTTGCATTACATCTTAAGGATGCCCTCAGTGGTCGAATACTTGACGACTCCCTCTACAGCCATTCTTAAGCTTGAATCTTTCAATGAAGAGTAGTGTTCCAGCCATTCACAAAAAGTAGCATCGGACTTAACTAAATGAGAATCATTACTTTAATAAGTTATAAGTTTATAGAATTTCATACGCAATTGGACTAAATTTTACAATTTCTTACTTTTTCCGATGTCCTCAACGTATTGTTGTAGTTCACAAGCAAATGAGAGATTGGGTTTAAACACAAACAAGGCCAGGTCATCACTTGAAATTATGGTAATATTTCCTCTGATTTCAAATATATTGTCCATGTTTTCCAGTATCTACACATGTAAAATAGCAAAATAAGCCAATTTAGATTTGAAGTATTACAGATTGTAATGATAGTACTATACATACCAGCGAATACGGAGATACAAATACGCATTTATGAAAGATGCGTAAACTCAAGGCATAAATTTTTGCTTCCATATCCAAATCCTGACACAATCCATAAGAAGGGCTGGTTTCATCCATACAGATAACGTGATCAAATTTGATCTCCAATGCGTTCCTGTAAATGTATTGGCAAAAACATGTGAAATTGATGAGATCTTGATGATAGTGACTTACGTACTCAATACATAGTCTATTTTCTGCTAGTTGATATTACCGATTTCCTTGGGATAAGCGAGAAGAGATGATAATTGAAAGGACTCTTCTCGTTTTTGTTCTCCGAAGGGACTCAGCTAAAACCAAGGCATAAGGAACTGACTCATTGCTAACAGCACTAGTCACCCACGATTCTGCTTGCCGTGGCACTTTAAAATACGAAGATTACAGATTAAACTGTGAATCCCTAAACTAAGTTATAATTTTAAGCTTTGATGATCCACGTATATAATATACAAATTAGAAAAAATCAAATTTAAAGATCAAATACTAGTCCCGTCATGTAGCTTTATTCCAAATTATTGAACTTACCCATTGTCCAAATCGTTGAATATCAAGCAGAGATGCAGGAAAGGTTGTTCAGTATCAAAAAAGTTTCTTTCACAGTTGGTCTTTAAATGAAAAAACAGTAAAACAATATTTGATTCCACTCAAACCTCAAACTCACACACACTGGTAGATTTAAATTGTTTGGGTGGTATATATAAAGACTTAAAAGTTGTGTGTGATTATGTTAAAATAAGAATTTTTGCGTCACAAAATGTGCGCAGATAATCCATCATTTAATTCCAGAAGTTTCATATTTCACAACTAAAATTAAAATTTTGTAGTTTGATGGGCAATACAGGGGTAAATGGAACTCAAACTTGAAATCAGTAAAAATGAAACATTTTGATGCCTCGCAGAAAATGAAACACCTCATCATCGTAGCCCTGCTTCTGTGCTTGTTTCATTTGTTATCTCATGAAGAAATGAAATCTGTTCTGATAATATAACATAAACTTTATGACATTGATCGGATGAAAAAGAAACCAAGCAACTTTTGTGTTGTTGATGAGAAAATAAGATTCATCCATCTAATATGTGCTTGTTTATACTGGAGATTATTTTATTTTGATGAAAAAGTATTGAAGGTAGACAATTGCTTATACTCCAGTTTCTCATATGAGTGTGTCTTATCTTTCTGAAGTTCACTATTGCAGAAATAACTAGGTCATATAATAAAATAGAATTTTGCATGGTACACGTAATCACATTCATTTCCGATTTATAATAATATGTTGTGCTATGTACCTGCTTCAGAAATTGTTTTTGTTTATGATCATATTTATATTGCTGATAATGTATGAACTATTAATCCAAATTTTATGGACCCACATCATTTCATAATATGTTTACGAGCACTAAAATTGCTCAAATGTAAGCTAAGTCGGTTGTGGAAATTTTAAAGAGCCTTTATTTGTATTGAAATTCTTATATTTTAATAGGTATTATATAAATTTTATTATACGAGTTTCCATAATGTCATGAGAAATTGTTATGCGGGTTGGCTCATTTGATAAAGAAAAGTCCTAACACTCCTGAACCACTACAATACTTTTCAAATGTGAACAATAATTTTGTAGCAAATAAAAATGGCATAAATTGTCAAAGACGCATGTTTTATTTCCTTGATTATGCTAGGCTATTGGGTCAGTAGAATATTTTATGCAAACCTGGAAAATGATTGAGAGATCTCACTTTACTCATGTCTTGACGTGATACTGATTTCATTATCCGATAGTAAAATATTTCGTACACAAAGTAAGTACATACACTGACATTGTGCGCAATAAGCTAAATCTTTATTATCATATTAATGGTTTCTCGAGAAAACATTTTTATTATAATCTATATTTCAAAGCTTGCATGTAAGGTCGTTTGATCGCATGGGAAAGCAAATACATTTTATTTGCGAGTATAATTACGTAATGATGTTTTTTCAAACTTTAGATAACCGTCCAGAAAGCTGGAAATATAAGTACCTACTTATATAAGGTGATAAACATTTGGTTTATGAATTATTAAAAAGTAAGAGGCCATATCCGTTTTTATGACTGATATATATTTTCCCAGAATGATGATACTACTCCACAACATGTTTTTGAAGAGAAAAATAGTCCGGAACTCCATTTTACACGAGTTTCATTATTTTATCTATTTGACAAAAAACTAGTTCTTTCATGTTATTGCCATTCTAAATACGTATTTGTTCACATGAAGCATGTGTTATGTAGGTAGTTAAAATATCTTATTCAGTGTTTCAAAATGTTTCAAACTGCATGAAACGACATGCTCCATATAAATCATAGAAAGTTTGTGCCTAGCAGAAATTTAAAAAGTCTCGCTTTTAAGCACTTCAACTTGAACTACTTTGTAAAATATTTTTTATGCTACACTTCTACACAAACAACCTATCAATTTTTCCTATCAACCCATATTTTCCTCAAGAAAGTCAAAATGAGATCAATTTTTGCTGCTATAATAAAAATTCCTTTATTTCTTCTAGGAATATTTTGCTGCATTGCACTTATAACTTTTTTTGTCTTCAGTATCCCCATTTATATTTGCCGTGTAGTGGTGATTTATCTTGCCAAATTTTTACGACCTGATCTCGATGGCATTCTGGGTGGACTAACGTCTGCATTTATTGGAGATTATTTTGCAACGACCCCACCACGCTCAAATTTAATTATTCCTTCATTCTTTGGAGGGCATTTTACATATGAAGAATTCATCCAACTGATTCAACAGCGATGGATAGAGAGACGCTTAAATTCTGAAGATGAAGCTCCATACTACAAAAAATTTCAACAGTATCCTGTCAAATGGCTCGGATTCACATTTTGGAAGAAAGGGACCGACAAATTTGCAATAGAAAAACATATCCATAAACTTTCCGGAATGGAAACACAGATGACGAGAGCTCAACTCAACGAAATTTGTGAAAATCTTTTGAACAGTAGACTCCCCCGTTTTCAAAGTCCTTGGGAATTTCATGTAATCGAAAACTTCCAGTTTGCTGAAGGAACACAGGCAAGTGCAATAATAATGAGATATCATCATATCTTGGCGGATGGTCAAAGTATATTCAGTGCTTTTGTCGAGGGATTATTTGAGGATTATACTGTCATTGAAAGAACCTCCCAAATATCCCAAGTTTTTAAGAGAACCGGGTGGGAAAACTTAACTTACAGACTGACACTTCCAATCATTGCAATTTGGGAGACCTCACAGTATCTTTCTTATGCTGTAAGGAAAAGTCAATGAAAAGTTCCAGACGAGAAAAAGAAATGGAATCAGATTTATGTGAAAGCAGAACCCGTTCCTATACAGGTCATCAAGGATATAAAAAACAGATTTGGTGTGAGTTTCAGTAGTATCATAATGGCAGCAATTTCTGCAGCATTGACAAAAGCCGAGGAGAATTTGATGCAGATGAGTTCTAACAAATTGAATCACTCAGTTCCATGCTTAACTCCATTACCTTTACCTGGACGGAAGAGAAGTGATGTGCTCACTAACAAAATGACAGGAATATTGTTTAATATGCCAATTAAACATTTTAATCGGCCGGAGGACCGTGTATTTGCTCTTCACAGAGAACTTGAGAGAACAAAGCGGTCAGTGATACCATCACTTGTCTACTACTACTCCATGTTACAAAGTCTACATTGTAATTTTATGGCGAATTTCGTTTCCAACAATAAAATGATCCCAATCAGTGAGTAATAAATTAAAATACAAACTATCTAAATTTCAATGATGATTTACATGCAAATTTATTCTTTCTCAAAATTTTGTTCTATTAGGCGTCACAAGTTTCCCAGGTTTTCCGAGCAAATTGAGACTCAATGGGAAAGCAATTCTTGATGGAGACTTAATACTTGGAGGGTTCCGTGGGGACTCAGGTACTGTGGAAAATGTCAGGATTTAATACTGCCATAATAATAACTTTAAAATATTGTATTTGTATACATACATATGATTTCTCTCAGGTCTTGTGATTACTGTGCTGAGCCATGACCAAACCGTAAATTTTGGAATTACTGCTGAGCTTGGACTTTTGCCACGTGAGGATGTCCAAAAATTGAGCAAATTTATCACAGACGAAATAGAGCTTCTTCGTAATTCACTATTAGGTGGTTGATGAAGAAATACTATTGTTGCAACATGTTCAAAACAAAATTTCTCCAATCTGTACCAATTACTCTTTATGAATATTTGTAAAACCAAGAGCTTGTTCTCATATAAATTTTTTATTGATTGCAAAAATACAAACATATTATAACTGTCATTCAAGGACAATAAAAATTCATGTATTGAAACTAACTTGTACCATCGAGCCTACTAATCAATATCACATTACACACTTTTGTTATTGGACATTCTCAAAAATGCAATAAAGATGAAACCATATAAAGGGCATCAGATCAACCTTATTTTGTTTTCATATTCACCTTGGCTTACATGTACTTGCTCAGAATACCTGAAGAGTTTTGAGTAACATAATCCCAAACGGAAAGAAGGTATGAATTTATTTTTTTAATTTTGACAATTTCATCATAAAAGGCTAATAGAGATTAAAAACTGAACTAAACTAAAGGGTTTCATCGACCATATTCAATGACAAAAATTGCATCGATTTTCATGTTTTGTGTCCTCTTTTCGAAAAGAATTCAAATTTCAATGTTTTAGTTGCTGAAAAATCTGGATACTAATATTTTGAGCTAAACAGCATTTTGGGAATTCTTTATTGGCTGCGATGGGACTCCGTTACAAAAATTCTGGCAGAAAAAACTGTTCATTCTAATTACATTTTATGTTAATTGTTGGTAAATATTCGGAATACTTATTTATTTATCGCATGCAAATAGAGCTTACATGAAGAACGTGGACTAATTAGTATACACTTTACTTGTAATATATTATGCTGTTTATGTAATCAATCATATAATTCCTGTCAACATTTTACTTTTTCAAAGAAATTGTTAGGCCCTTCCTGTTCCTTGCACATCCAAAAACGGATTTGGTCCACTTTTGACACTTTTGTCGAGAAACGTTACGCCAATTCCACCTATTACGAATCAATTTTTAAAAATATAAATTCTTACAGCGGAAATGTATTTTATTTTAATACTTATGCTTTAACATCTTACCAATAGCAAATATCACAATTGCTATAGACCCAGTGAGTATTACTTGTCCATTTGTAAAGCATTGATTCATAAATGTAATCAGAAATCCTATCAAAACAAAGGTGCTGAAAACCCAATTCACCAAAATGTGTGGTTGTTTGGATAAAACAAATGTCTGCATATCATTGCAGTTTTTAATCCCGTCGTTGCACAATGTCAATTTTCCGCTTTTCATGAAGTTATCTATTAGCAAGTCCTTTTCTCTGAATCTGTTTTCAAGCCACTTTACGCACTCGCGGTCGTCAGTCGGAAGCTCATGGACTAAATATCTTTTCAAAAATATTTTCAAGTCGACTGGCTTCCCCTTCAACATGCTTAATACCGATGGCATTGAAAACTCACTAGATTGCAATGCAATAGTGCAATCATAAATCGCAACGGAAGCACTAGTCTCTTCTCTCAAAATCCTTAAGACTTCCAAGAAGACTCGTGTTCTCGGAAGAAGGTGGTACTTATATTCGGGCAATCCTTTTAATTTTGCTAATTGCATACATGCCTGATGTTTCTCTGGACTGAACCTTGTTCCTTCAGGGCATAAAGCAAATAATTTTTTACCATTTCTAAACAAAAAGTCACCAAATCGCGTTCTAAGTGTTACTTTATCTTGTTTCTGTGATGTCACGAGATGCTTGTGACGAATAAGGTTCGGAATGCGTCAGACTTTCGAATAGAACAAACTATAATATTTATTGATAAGAAATATTATGCTGAACAATGATCTCCTTTTGGAGAGAATAAAAGTGAACTG
>JAQIXW010001978.1:0-17044 GCA_034700685.1 Willowsia buskii | reverse complement strand
TTAGTACATACTGCCACTCAATGCTTTTTAGTACATACTGCCACTCAATGCTTTTTAGTACATACTGCCACTCAATGAGCCTGGCAGGAACTGGCCCCATTCTATTGAACATATCATTTTAAAGATCATTTAGCATATCTGCTAGAATTCGTTACTGCACTTAGTGCAGTAACTGGCCCCCTTCTAGTTTATAATAATAAATAAAAAAGAAAGCAGTAGGTTACCGATCTACGAGGAAAATTATAACATTAAGTTTTTAGACAACAAACTGCAAAATGAATGCATATTTGTTTACTTTAATTCATTTAGGAATATATCACAAATACAATGTTTCAAATGCTTAATTTTGTGCTGAATTCCAAGCCTGTACGGATGTACAAGTACGAAATGATAGAGGATATTCTACAATTCAAAATAATCAGTGAAAAATTCACATATCAGCGTAAGTGGCGTCACCTCGCTTTACTCTGTATTTTTGCCTGAATTCGTCAGATCGCCTATCAAGACGATTTTCAAGCTTCCGATCTATTTTGAATGAGGGGTCCATTTCCTTAGATTTTTCTTCCTAAAGAAAACACACAATAATCTTTAAAGGTTTTTGTGATAGTTCATGGATATGGCTTTAAAACACTTTTTTAGAACTTACTCCCACAGTTGGCCATGATTGCACAACGGTAAACACTAAAGTAGAAACGAGTAAGATTAATATCAAGCCACGATGTGTGATTGAAGCCATCTTTCTTCAAGTTTCTATCGAGTGTTTGAAATAAACGAACAGCAAGTTTTGTCTTTGTCCACCGTTTTCCTGTTTGTTTCACTCAATCAATCTTTCCAATCTTTTCCACAATTTTCGATTTCTCTCGATCAACGTCTGCGCAATGGTCTCTGGATTCTTAGTCTTAGACTATATATTAGGGTTAAGTTAAGAGCACAAGGAAAACTGCATGTCTAAAGACATCATAATTTTCCATTGTACGCGTCAAAATATACGAAATAGTTTTAGCAGTATAGTACTGCCACTACTGCGTAGACATTTGTTTGTGGGTTGAGGTTTCCTGTCTTTTGCTTTCATCGCAGGATCGTTTCTTGCATTTTAAATTTTTATTATTTCTGCATACGACCACAAAAGAAAATCTGGTTTTGACTCAACCATAACCGGATGTCCTAAAAATTTCTGATGTTGGACTATTACGCTTCGCTGTTACTGCAAATAATCAGATGGCTATAGGCCATATATGTATGAAAAACTAAAATGTGACAAGAAAAGAATAATATGAACAATCTGTATTTGAGCAATGATGTAAAAAATTATTTTGGTATATGAAGAAATCATTATTAATTAAATTGGAATTTATTTATTTCCATTGCTTCACACGTAATGTGCTTTGACTTACATTCATACACAACATTTAATTTTATGGCTATGTAATACCATACATAAATCTTCTACATGAATATCTTATAATCTTATCTCATAGATATGAACGGACATATATATTGTATTGACTGACACAAGCTTGAATGTAACAAAGAAATATTTTTTTAGACTTAAGTCATTGTAAATCAGTTAAATATTTATTTTATGCATTGTATTTTATCCGTATGGTTAAATTTATGCAATCTTCTACTCGGAAGTGGTTAAGTTTTTCTAAATCAATTAATTTCCCACTACATGTACAAACTACAAATACAGCAGTGTGTTTATATACCCAGATACCTTTATACCTACCACTTATTAATATACATTTGTACAGTTTAGTATCTTCCAGAAAAAATGCCAAGAATTAAGTTGCAATAATGCATTATAATAATTTTGTTCATGCGTAATGTGAAAATTTCATTGAGTTTAATACTTGAAATCTACGGGAACATTACAGACTACAGACCCACAACAACTTTACTCAAAGAGAAAAAAACCAATGAAAATTAAACTTTTCAGGAACCAATTGATTTTAGGCAAACAATTATTTTTATGTTATGAAAGTGATTCTAAAAATGAAGGTTTCTACCGTATATCCAAATACTTAGATTGTATATTTATATTAGTAACTAGAAACATTATAACCACAATTTTACATGGTTTGTTTAGCAAAGTTCTGGAAAAAGGTCCTATACGTAACATGGCTTAATAGAGTCAACAGTCATAGTGAGCTTATTTAGTTATGTCTAGACAAAAGACAGGAATCATGTTTTTAATGTCGAAGAGCTAAGTTCATATGTCGTTTTAACTAATATTTAACTATTTGAATATAAAAACTGCAAAAAGTCTTGAATTTCATTTCTTTAAAAAATTTGCAAAAATCTGAATGTGTAAACATACAAAACGTAGAAAGGAGAAAGATTACAAAAGTAGTTTAGGTAGTGTATAAAAAGATTTCATATTAGAAGTAAACACAAATTAGGTGGCAGCAGCATTGTCTGAAATGATTCATCAGTCCTTGAATAAAAGTTCGTTAGTCAAAAAATGTCAAATACTTAATTTTGATATTATAGAGCATAAAATTAGAAAATTGTACTAACAGAAATTTTATAATCGAATCAAGACACAGAGTTGCATTATAATATGATTTCTTCGAATGGCAGTCTATTAAGTGTAGTAAAGTTTGTATATTAATGTATTTGTATTATGTATATGAGTACTAATGTTAGAACGATTTTCAGCTCTTAGTTGTGCGTTATTTCCTTAACATAAATTGATAATGGGAGAAAGGGAAGAACGATCAAGAAATTTGTCGCTTATATAAATTCATCAAGAAGTGTTCACAGTTCACGGCACATTTCTTTGTACATTTTTACATAATTACATACATTACAGCAGTTTTGCTCTTTGAACATTCCTGCAAATTAATTACCCTTTTACAGTTGCGGTTGATTTACATTACAGTATACAATAAAATCGTATTTGGTATGAATAAAATTGGACTCTTAACAAAGTTACTAATCAATTACATAAACCAAGTCGCTACATCCTACACTACTTTTATACTTTTAATTATTTTTGAACATTGATCTGTCTATTTTGAAGTACTCCTTACCTGACCTCGGTTTCATGTTACTAGACTTTCTAGGAGAACCTGATATGTTATTACTACTGGAACTGTGCATGCTACTATTTACAGGAATACTTGTCACTGTTTCAATGGAGCCTCGTGAACATGATGATAACGTTTCTATATAATCGGACATGTCCGAGGTGCCGCTACTTGTACTATTTGCATCTGAGACTAGATTTAACGGGTTCTTTGGGCGTTGCACGTGGCTAATTTCAGTTGATCTGACGGCGGCCACAGTTGGATTTGTCATTGGTTGCGCTGTCGCTGCTGCAGAAGCAGCCGTTATCGTATCTTGAGTGCTTACAATTAAATTATTGCTAGCTTTGGATTCATCAATGGTTTCATAGTGTCGATTAAGAAGAAGGGGATCCATTTCCGTATTATGCTTCGTTAAATCTCCTGAAGCCTTAGCATCTGCTTGCTCCCCCTCAGGCGGCTTTGGTGTCACTGCTTCAGATGTACTTTTCGCAGATACTCCGGGAGAACCACGTTGTGACTTTCTTGGCAATGATTCGTGAAGGCATAAGCTGAAAGAATTAACATTATATTAGTATTAAAATGGGATTTTCTGTTTTGAAATTACAAGTGGATTTAATGAATTGATGTTCGCTTATTTACCTGCCAATGTCATTAAGTGGAGATGAGTCATCAAAATACAGTCCACCATCCCCGGACACTCCGGAGTCACTTGAACTCGCTGAACCTCGATTTGCATGACCTCCTTTACATGGCACACTGGAAGATCTTCGCAGGGGAAGGCTGGGCTCGTCGTCGCCGTTTTCCTTGTTACTTGTACTTGCAGAAACTTCGGTTGTTTCTGATGCTGATGGATCTTCTAGCACACTAGGTGGATCACTGTTGCTAGTACTTTCACTCTGTTTAACTTCCAGTTCTGTAGCTTCCATTTTACAATTGCTATCTGATAGCTCTCTTGTATTTTCGTATTCATTCTCTTTGATCTCTTTTTCTTTGGTTTCTCGTTCTTCCGGAATGCATTTGAGTTCATCTGCGCAACTCTTTTTGATTTCTTCAGTAGAGCTTTGTGCACATGAACTGTCTTGAGCGTCTTTTGCGGAAGTACCGACTAGATCAGAAGTAGCTTTCTCCGTACTTGCAGTTGCAGGAATAGTGCCACTCGGGGGGTTTTGAACAGGTATTTGAACAGGAACAACTGTTTCCTGACGAATGTCTTGTGCATTCTCGTATAGCAGCAAGGAACCTGCTGCATATTCCAAATTCACGTAGTTGTTGGCGGGATTATTAGCGCCCCCATTGGGATGATGGACCAGTTTACTGGATGAAGGCTGTGACTGACTGTTCGAAACTGGTTCTGGTGGAACTGGCTTTGCTTTCAATGGATGTGCAGTGTGAGCTTTGCATGGTGGCGAATCAACGTTGGCATATGTTGGTTGCATGACAGCTTGCTGCTGACATGGCGGATTACCATGATTCTCATAGATGGGCTGATGCTGGTGACTGTTATCACAGTTCATAAAATGCTGTTGTTGTATTGGTATCTGTCGTGGCGTCTTTTTTGTCTTATCAACTTGAGCATAAATGGCATGAGCATTGGAAGCCGTACGAGGTGGCAAAGCAGCAGAGACTAATGGCATTTTTCCTTCGCCATTCACACTTCTGGCGACCTGAGGAACACTGTGGAGTTCTTTAGCTGCTGCAGGTGTGATCCCTCCTTGTGGATGTAATGGAGGAACGTCATAATTTTCCATTGGGTCACTGTGAACTCCCAAGCATGCTGGACTTTGGTAATGAGAATGTTGAGCCGCATGACTGTGAGGGAGATGATGATGGGATGTACTTCCAGATCCAACTCCTGATACACAACAGGCGCAACTATGTGGGGTACAGCAACTGCATGCATGTCTTGTTGGTGGAGTGTCATAAAATTCCGATGTTTGATCCGATCCCATGGCTGACGATGCTATTGAACTTCTGTCCATTGGAGGTTTCTAGAAATAATCAATTCAGAAGTACATTAAACATGGTTAGTAGATACTAGGTAAGTACGAACTACAATTTAAAAATGCTTGACACCGTATAAGATCCTATAAATTATATGTATACGCTAACATATATTACTGATTGAAGTCGCAACGCAATGTCAAATGCAGCATAATTGCATACATTCTGAGTTTGTATACATATGCTTGTACAAAAGTACCCTTTATTGTCAAATTTTCTCACATCGTGTTCTCAGTATTGAAGGTGGTTCTGACTGACTGAATTAATACATACGTAGTGAGATTTCAAACGGAATATATTGCATACCTTACTCCAGTCGATTCCACCTGAATGCCCACAAGCCGTATGCTCTCCGGGACAGCAGCCACCGGAGTGTGCGACTGTGGGAGTAAATGAAATTGGATGAGTACACCTAGGGAAGTCATAGTTTTCGTATGGTCCAGCTGCACCATTGGATCCACTAGGAGCGGTGGGATGAAGATTTATTGGTGGTTTCCCTCCGTGTGCCTTTTGCTCAGCAACACCATTGTAATATATTGGACTATTACCATGTCCAGCAGTAGAGCCGCTCATTACTCTCTGATGACTTTGGCAGTGACATCCATTAGGACATGATGCTGTCGTTGTAGCACCCTGCTGTCCTGTCACAGAATGAGCAAAGCCATTAGTGGAACATCCACCATGATTACTCCGCGGAGTTCTATACGGGGAGGAACAACTACCGCCGCTCCCAGTGCTTCCAGGATAATGGGATGTACTAGTAGTGCAGCCATTGCTAGGGTGGATCATTTGACCATTTTGGAAAACGCCTGGTGGTGTACCAGTTCTAGCTGCAGCGGTCCTTCTAGCCTCCGCTACGAGAACAGATCTTGGCGTGCCATAGTAATATTCTGTCACACCACCACTACTTCCGTGACTGGAAATAGACAACCTGTCACTATTTCCGGAACCCATACTGCCTTGAAGACACGGAATACGGTAGTTACATATCTGGCATTATATCCATCTCGTTTTTATTTATATGTAGATCGAACCAGATCCAAAGCTACCCAAACGAAAGCCTGATAGTGATGATAAGGATTGGGATCAGGAAGAGGAGGAGAAGGAGGAGCGCTACGAATGGGAAAATGACCAGTCCCCAAGAATCGTGGACGGGGAGGAGCTCACCCACCACTGGGAACCTTGGGGCACTGATGAGGAACGGGAGGAGTTTTGGAGAAGAATGGCAGAGGATGATGAGGAGGGTGAGGAGGGTGAGGAGGAGGGAGTGGGGGGTGGTGTGGGGGGATGGGAGGAAATGGACGGGGGGGTGGAGAACCAGAGGGTGGAGAATAGGGATAATGATTGGGCTAATTGGGTCGACGATGATTGGTAGCCCAATCTTTGTAGGCTTATTTATGTAATTATTCGTTATTATTATTATTATTATTATTATTATTATTAAATTTATTAATTATTCGTTAACGATGGGTAATTAAAGTTGGATGTCAATAATAAAATTCTATGCTTTATTTTATCTTCATGAAACATGCAGAGTGACAGCATATATTTTGTGTATATAACACACATCACATAAATGTGGTTTAACGTCTTTTAATGTCCCGGTTGTCCTCCAATTCCTCCACCACCTCCCCCTCCACCCCCACCGCCTGCTCCACCATATCCACCATACCCTCCATAGTAATAGGGGAAGTAGTAAGGATAGTAGTATGCCAATAAATCGGCATCGTCATCTGAAACTGAGGCACTATCAGCAGCATATGTCTGCATTAGCTTTTGAAGCCAACCACGTTTATGTGATGAAGGTTTTCTATACCGAGGCAGGCACTTGCGATGAAGTGGGTGTACGAAAATATTGAACATTTTGGGGGCAACAAATTCAATATTTCTCTCTGGGGGCAGTCCGCTGGTGCTTCATGTGTATGTTCAGTGTTAATTCAATACGGATTATTTTATAACAGAAACATCATTTTTAGAAAACTTATAATTACTTAGATAACTTAGATGGATTGTGAAATTTAGGTACATCTGCATCTGATATCAGAGAAAACGCGAAAATATTTCAGTACTGCGTTTTCAAGCTCAGGAACAGCCTTCAATCACTGGGCAGTTCAGAGTAAAGAGAGGATGATGGATTTGGCGAATAGATTAGCAAAAAAAGTTGGATGTCTCAGGAATACACGAAAGGCTCTACTTCGATGCTTAGAGAGAATTGAGGGCAATTTTCTTGTTGCTGGCCAATCCACCCTTTATGTGAGTTCGTGGAATTATGATATAATCAATAATCAATAGTTTTAGCTAATATAAATTACTTTACTGGGAATAAATGGGATTTTACTTAATTTTGTAAAGGATTGGTTTCTTTATCCACCCATTCAATTCTCTCCAACGGTGGAGCCAGAGCACCCAGGAGCTTTCTTGACAGTTACGCCCGCGGAAGCGTATAAAGCTGGAACAGTGTCGAATAAGCCGTATATTGTGGGATTTACCAAAGATGAAGGAAAAAATGCTTTGATTCGTATGGAAGGGGTTTCATATTTTGACAAAAAAAAAAACTAATTGTTAACTGAGAAATAATAATGCTGTTTGATTGTACATAGTGCTCCTACCACTGATGAGAATGATTCCACTTAGAATTCTGTGGAGTCAAATAGCCCCAAGGTTCCTCTCCTTGAATGGTGTTAAGACACCCAGCAAAATTGTAGCAGAAGTTGAGCAGTTTTATTTTAAAGGACAGAATTCACTCCAAGTTGATATGAATGCGTTTGGCAATGTAAGTCACTTAAGGTTTCAACTCAGGAATGAGAATATTGCAACAAAATCATAAAAAAGTTTAACCAAAATAATATACATCGCTGATTTCATAGATGTTAGGAGACAGATATCTTTACTCTGGTATTGTGCAAGGTGCCCAGGCTCACGTTTCATCAGGATCTCCCACCTATATGTACAGTTTTTCTTTTTCGGAGGGGAAGCACAATTTGGCCAATTTTATCGGATATCAATCCAAAGAATGGGGTAACTCGATTTCATACAAAATACATCTACATAAACTGGTGTGAGCAAACATTTTGATTGAAAAAAATATAATCTGTTTTATTTTATAGGGGTAGGACACGTGGAAGTAGGTTTACTATTCTGAATAATTGTACCGAACTTATTCCTTTATCTTAAAAATGCATTAATGGACCACAATTAACAATTTTTTTATTTCTTACAGGATATCACGTATTTGTTCAATTTCACAACTTTAGTTGAAGGCCACAAGCAAACTGATCCGGATCATGTGCTTAGTTCAATAATGATTAACTTACTAGTCAACTTTGCTGCAAACGGGTATGTAATTATTTCGCAGACTTGACTTACTCAACCTTAGAAGAACTAATAACTAATTGCTACTCTGCATTATAGTTCACCAGTGTATAGAACGTCCCAAGGGGAACAATTCAGTGTTTGGAGCCCCAGCAAATATCCGTCTAAACTTGAAGTTTTACAACTGGATAGAGACATAAAAATGATAGCATTTCCTCAAAATATTGCAGAACGAGTAAGATTTTGGGATAGTATGAATATTCCAAATATGACATTGTGGTCACGAATGTAGACTGATTAGTAGATGTGTATATAAAACCAAATTATATGGCGTGAAATGTATTTTCTTAAATACACTTGTTGACTTGTTGAATTGTAGCAAAAAGTATGAGATTTGTAGCAAAATTACATATATGCATTAAGAACCTTGATTCTTGAAAAGTAATATTTTTTTTCGTAAAATCATTGTTGGGGCGAACAGAGACAATAAGATATTTATTCAGTCAAGTAAAGTTGAATACTTAAGAATCAAAGAAATATTTTGTTATAAAATTGTCAATTATTGCTCACAAATAAATTATGAGCACACCCGATCAGATCATCTTACAAAAAGTCATCATGTACTCACTGTTTTAATCAAGCTCCATAAGTAAGTCGTTCTCCCCTTTTACGACACCAAATGCCACTGGAACCGATTCAACCGGAAACGGAAATCCTACTCCATTCGAATTCTCCTGAGTCGTGTCAGGATCAAGCAGATCAGGAACAATGATTTCTTCTGAGCTTTCAGGTTTAACGTTTTCAACAAAGCGACAGACATTTGCTTCCTTTTTAACTCCCATTTCGTGCAAATGCACCCTCTCAACTTCAATATTTCTTGTCAATGGAGTCATCTCTTCAGCCCCCACATCAGACTCATCATCTACCTCATTTCTTGCAAGTTCTCTTTGCGAAATGCCACATTCCTCTTCCCAGTCACTGCAGTCATCATTATCATTTATTTCCAAAGGAGTGAATCTGCTTACTCGTTTCGCAAAATTGGGAGCCACAACCTTCTTCTTCTTCACCGACTTCATAGGAATACCTTGCTGTTTGCGTTGTATTGCTGTTGGAACATTACGATTGCCATTGTCACTGTTCACTGAAACATAAGCAACCCGATTTCCAATGAAGATCCCTCTATCCTGGCGGAATAGTGTTAACTTTCCATAAAACTTCTCTGGGTGTGTTTTCTTGGCGTGGTCCAAGTACACTCTGATCGATTTGAACTGCTCCTGACAATTCTCAAATTTGCAAGTGAGAGTATACGATTCTGGAGGATTAGCGTGCTCCGTAATGAAATGAGTACGAAATGAGTAGTGGCTGTAATGGTGGAGTAAACAGGCTTTGCAGGTTTGTTGGCGATTAAAATTATTAGATTTGTAATGGTTCCGATATGTCTTCACTTTCTCCAGTAATGCGTCATCCCATGGCTGGAACAAGTTAAACTTTTCTTCACGAGCTTCTGCCGCTTCGTGACTGCAGTAATGCTGGTTTAATGAATCTCGTTTGTTGAATATTCGACGACATACAATACACTCCATCAGTCTTCGGTTTCCATTATGAATATTCACATGTATTCTGAGATCTCGTTCGATTTGAAACTTTCCAGGACAAAGGTGACAAGAAAGCTTGTATTTTCTCACCACGTCATCTTTTGTTCTCACATGCTGTCGACGAGCGGCTTTGAAAAAGGCGGAGGAGCTCTTCTTGATAACCTTTTTTGCTTTCGGTTGGATGATCCTTCCCGTTTCATTAAATTTTGGTGGTCTTCCCCTCCCTCGTTTTGTTTGGAGTTGTCCTTTGATAAGTGCACGTTTCTTTGACTTGGCATGTTTGAATCTTTTTTCGTCAACAGATACTTCAAGATAATTACGTTCCTTCTTTGGTCTTCGACTCTTTCTAATTATGTTGTCATCTTCTGTCGATTCTAAAGATGGAGTTGCCTGGTCATCACTGGTCTTCAATGGAATCACAACTTTTCTAGGTCTTCCACGTTTTCTAGTGGGCGTGTCTTGTTGAGAGGTCGTCTCAAATGATGCATTGTGCTTAAACTCGACTAATGGATCTGGAAAAATTGACAATTCCTTCTTTTCCACAGAGCTGCCTGAAGATATTATCTTTCTTGGCCTTCCTCTTCCACGTTTTCTAGTGGGCGTGTCTTGTTCAGGGGTCGTCTCCGATGATGCATTGGGCTTATTATATTCCACTAATGGATCTGGAAAAGCTGACGATTCCGTCTTTTCCACGGTGCTACCTGACGATATTATCTTTCTTGGCCTTCCTCTTCCACGTTTTTTTGGAACAATGGTCGTCGCGAGAGGAGAAGATTGAACCTGACTTGTGGCTCCTGCTCACAACAAAAAATACATTATTCAGTTACATAACAGAATTTGAAGTTCGATGAAAGTTTATCACTTACTAATAAATTTTACCTGACAGATCCGTTCGTTCATGGGCAATTCTTTCAAGAGATACGTAAGGCACCGTAAATGACACCATGCGAAATCCTACAGGTCGAGAAACAGCTCTGCGAAATGAACGAAATGAATCATATCAGGATTGTTTAATATCATTCGAGCATTCATAATCATTTTCGGCAATCGGCAGTGTGCTAAATTAAAATTTTGTTTCAAATCCATCCAGTTACAACTTACCCATCACCAATAGATTTTGAGAAGCATTTAGACAGATGTCGATCCCACTTGGAAGTCGATGCCAAGAAAGATGAGCAACTTTTACATTGGTAGTAAACGACGGCATTTTTGCTTCCGTTTAAACCGGTAAGAAATCCAGTTTTGTTTTGAGTCATTTTTCTGCTTTTATTTCAGGATAGTTTGCAGATGTGAAACAGTTAGTTAATTCTCATGCATGCATTCATTTTTATACTGAAACGCGTTTCGAACACACGCTTTGAATTTTCTGTAAAAATAGACACTCCTTCAATCAGTCAGAGAAATAACAACAACCATCATGTGTGCGTGAACTTCACAAAATAGTGCATGAAATGTTCTCTCTCAGCTGTATGCTCAGCTGTCAGCCTGGAAAGTGGAAAGAAGAGATGAAGACATGCAAACAAACGCGTTGTGTTCTGAAAATAAGTGATGTCGGTTTTTAGATTACCGTTACAGAAACCGTTAAATTTCGTTTTCAGTATGTCTGTCTCTGTCTGAAGAATATTTACATTGATTTTTATTATGGAGAATCAGGCTTTCGCCACAAAGCAGCTTGTGATGGAAGCGGAAAACGACAACGAAAATCTGAATATTTTTAATTAACTGATGCAAATAAATACGATACGAATGCTCAATTTTTAACTATTCTACAGGCAAGAGGTGAGTCTACAGAAGACCCATAAAAGAGATGAATGAAGACAAACAAGAACAATTTGATAATTTTATGGGTGTATGGGGGAAAGTGAATTATTCGCCATTTATTTTAAACATTTTTATATATTTTATATTTCTATTCTTTCGTCTAGTTTCGCTATCGTAGTTTATCGTTAGCTATATAACTACTTTAAATAATAAGTATTGATAAAATTATTGACTAAATTCCATAGAATAAACGAAAGGTGAACAGTTTATGAAGTAAAGTAATCTACACCAAACATCACTAACTAATGCATTTATATTCATAAAATTTAACTAACAGATAAACAAGAACTATCCTGCTAGTAGTTCAGAGTCTGCACTAGAAACTGTTGCTTGCAGCATTGCTTGCGATTTTTCCATACGATTTAATACAAAATTAGTTGTGTCGATAAATCTTTGAACACAATTTACTAGACAAGATTGAGTCTTCCCCTCGAGTTTATTTGACGGCTTATCAATGCATAAGTCCCAGCAGCGCTCCGTTAAACCATGCACAAGTTGCTGCAAAAATTAAATAAAAATTCATCATTTTTTTATTGCCGGATTAGCAGCATTTACAATTTAATACTTGACTGACTATACTGACTCCAAATCGGTTACATCACAATACCTGGTACCGCTGTTTCTGGGTTTCCATTTCTATGAAGTTTTGAAGGTGGGCATCCTTCTGAATTTCATTCACATTAAGGCTCATGTTGCAGATTATTCGGGTTCCTGCCCTCCTATTTTCCTTCCCGGTATATCCCTGACAGTGGGGCTGAATATAAAGGAAACAAAAAAGTTAAACCATTGCGACAAACAATCAAACGATCCGTAATCTTCTTTCCGAAAAGAATATTTATATTATAATGTTGCAAGTCACTTTTCAGTACCTTCGTTTACTTAAATGAAAACTGGTCTTGATAAGTTCCCACTTCCCTCTTGGTCTTGAATTCTTGATAAGTTCCTTGCCCGATCCTCGTTATCCTCGATCGATATCGATACATGAACATATCATGAAGCCCCACGACTGGAAGTAAATAACTTTGATCTTATTGCCCCAATACCACCGCGGCAATTCTAACCTCTTGTTTTGGAGTAAATAGATAGAGACGCTCCTCAGAATTTTTTGTAATGTAAACTTGTTGTTGTTTACTTGTTTGGGCCCTTGGGTATCTCTGCTGAGGAGAAGTGTTTTTCTATCATCTGTCAAAATAATTAGGGGCTTATCATCATCATTCACGGGAAAGGAAGATTTTTGGAAACAGATAGAGTAAAGGTCTGAATTATAATCATATTTTGTTCTGTGTGAAAGAAATAAACCATCAACGGTGCTCTAATTTTGTTTTTTGTTTGCATTCTTAATTGTTACAGTCTCGTCTCGAACTAAAGATGAAGTCTAAACCTGCAAACAAAAAACTGAAAGTGGAGGTGACAAATTTGGGACCACCCGTGACCCCAGAAAAGGGAGCAGGTTCTACCCCCAGTGTTTCCCCTGCAGGTTCTACCACATCCACTACGTCCTCACTTCTAAGCATTGGTCCTACAACGTACTCGATTGGTGTACGACCAGCTATCGATATGAGTAATTTGGCTGTTGGAGGCGTGTCCAGCGCAAAGTCTTCAAATTCAAAGGCTAAAGGGGGTGCTGGAAAGGATAAAGATGCGGCAAAGGCGAGTGTAACTGCTGAGCAACCTGTAGTTAGTGTTACAGGCATCCCTTCTTATCCGTTGCTGACTCATTTTAATTTGGCGGAGTTTCCAAAGATCAATTCATGTATTTTGGGGAGTAAGGGTCTGCCTGCAACTGTGACCCAACCAGTGACTACCCCATTGGCACCTGGGGTCTTGGATATTAATAAGCCAATTGGTAAGAACATATTATTACACCTATTAAACTTTTTAATAAGGCATTGTTCTTTCCTTTCTAAACGAGATTTTTCCCTTCCCTTCCAGACAATCTCACGATGGAAGATATCGATTCTCTGCAAGCTGAACTGGAAACACTGTGGTCAAATGTGGCAACAAGAATCCGCATATTACATCGGGAACAGACCAATCTTCAGATAGCTTCCGGTGCAGTTGCTCATCAGCACCACCACAATCTGGGTTTGGAGCATTTTGATCCTCAGCATCAAGAGAAGATAGCGTCTGTGGCGTCAATTATCGACCACGGTACAAGAACCTCAGTTTCAGCTGCAGCGAAACTTGTGATGGGAGTTCAGTTGGCAACTGGAACTTCTCCAGTACCCAGCCCTTCACCGGGGAGTCACGTTGTCCCAATGGCACTTTCAAAGAGAACGCTAAAAACTAAGGGCGAAGGTCTTCCGAAGAAGAAATTGAAAGGAGAAGGGGCAGGCGGGATCAAGTCCAAAAAGGCTGGGGACAAACCGGCAGCAAGGGCTACTCAAAATCGATCTCATTCAGTCTCATCTGATTTTGGCGTGCTTGTTGAAGGAGTGGTTAACAAGCATGAGGTACCAACACAGTTTTGGGAGTCGATTGAAACCTACTGCCGTGATTTATCGAAGGAAGATGTCGATGGTGTCACTGAGCTGCTTGAAGCTCATGGTGATCTTGACAAAGCATTATTTGAAATCCCACCGCTTGGAAAGCATTTTAAGGATGAGGAGGAAACAGCAAAGTCAAAGTGAGACATTTTTAAAGCTAACAAGCTTCAATTTAACTTTAATAATTGTCGGATTCCGGGAAATTGTAATAAATTATTTTATTTCTATGTAATTGCAGAGCCAGGGAATCTCGTCAGAACAGCTCCAGAGATTGTGTTGGTCCACTAACCCAGCGTTTAGTATCTGCCCTTGTGGACGAGAAAGTGTCAATGTTCAACAATAACCATTTGAATTCCCCAAAGGAAGATGCGAGTCTAGCTATTTCAGCAAATAACAATCCAGAAGGCGGATATTTTATTCATCGACCTGGTCTTGTTCGTGCGTTAGGCCTTGACTGTGGAGGAGGCGGAGCAAATCCACCCAACTTGGAAAACAAAATCAGAGAATGTCTCGTCGACCACGGTCTTCTCCCACCGGATGATGCAAACGATCCTATTTTGTTGAATCCAGAAGATGAAATCCTCGCAGAAATCAAGCGGACGCAGAGTGTTCTCAAGAAACTTCACTCGTACAATGTGGAGAAGCTGAATGGAGTGATTGACACTGGAAAGGTGCCACATCTATATTTTTCGAACTTTTAAACTTAAGTCATTTTATTACTTACTACCATTACGAAATCTTATGGTTTTTATGGAAATATTTCAGAGAGCAATAGACCAGTACGCTCATCGGAGGGACCTGGATAAAGCTGACAAAGAAGTGTTTGAAGCCTACAAGAACATTGCCTCCTGCAAACTGAAGAAAAAGCCGATAACCAAGAAGGATAAGGATCTTGCAACGAAAAGTTTAGAAACTAGGAAGAGAGTTCTCCAAAAATTGGAAAATATTCGGGGCCACGATAATAGCATGAGTAGCAGCAGTTACGGGAGCAGGAATGGGGGTTCTGGATCTGCATTGTCGGCTGCAGTTGCTCCGGTTGATCCAATGGCAGCGTTGAGGATACAGGTGTAAAAATGAGTATTTTAATGAAATGTTTTAGTGTAAATAAAGTATGAAAGCGTGTGAGTTTGTATAATGCAAGTTGTTATTGAATTTTAAAATACGTGAAACCGCAAATGAATTTCCTTTCAGATAAATTATTATTATTATGTGTGAATAAAAACACTTCGTAAAACAGCAACATTTTTGTGGGTTCAAGAACCCAGAGGATTTTTTATTTTTATTGTTTTCCACAATTTTGACAGATGATTAGAAAAAACATGATGAGCCAATTTGTTTCGTCTTTATCGAATAGTTCACAATAACGAGCCAATCGTAGTTTCAAAAAGATAGCTGTGATAAAAGACGATAATAAAATTAAAGAGTTGACAAATGAATAAACTGTTTTATAGAAACGTACAAAACTAGCGAAACTTGATTTTTTTAATAAATGACTTTTTTATGTCTAAAATATATTAATAAATTGTCACAGAAGTACTAATATAAAAAACGTAAACTAATTCTAAGAATAAACCTATTATGATTGTACACTTAGCAGAAAGATACTATAAAATTGCCAATTGGAGGAACAGAGAAAACTTGTGTTTTTGCGAATTTTTAAGGAAAAACTTATAAGTATGAAGTTTTAAAAGTAGACTATGAGATCATGAGAAGATTTGCAAAGCACCAAAGATATCAGCACTGGATAACCAATTGCGTCATAAAAATGCATTGCAAGATTCTTCCATGATTGATAAGATGGAATTATTAGCTCATAGCACTACTTTGATTCTTATCGACTACTAGAACTCAGCTTGGTTCCTATTTCACCCGAAACCCTTAAACCCTAGATTGAAATATGAATTTTTGCTGTGTTCAAGATGATAACTACACATACAACTACATTCATTAAAACTATATTATAGTTTACATTAGTAATAATGATAGCAACAAAATGCTTATTTGCGACGGTTAGCAATCCTTTGTGCCTGGACAATCGAAGAGGCCGTAAGTCGGCTGGATGCAGAAGAAATTGAAGTTGGGGTTCGCTTCTTTCTGGCTTGGAGCATGTCTCGGAGCAGACTCCTCATTATTCGCAATTCACCACCAAGCTTTTCCTTCTCCTTTTCCAGCTCGTCATGGACTGACTGCAACTGCTCCTCCTCAGTCAAGGTGACAGCCAACTCTTGCTTCTTCTTTTGACGGTAGCGAGTTGCAGCGGTCTTGTTCTGCTCCTTTTTTCGGAGCGCCTTGTCCTTGACGTAATTCAAAGCATCCTTCTTGGTTGGCTTACGACCACTGCAGATAAATGGAATATTTTAGATTTAGCTTATGTTCGACCGAAGACAATGGCCACAAGAAATAAAATGAAATAATTAAAAAGTTACCGTCGTTCTGTCTTCTTGGGCGCAGGTCGTTCGATGACCTCAATCACCTCTGCCTCTTCCAGCATAGAAGTATCCTCTGAAGCAGTAGAAATGGGAGAGAAAGCCTGCTGCACATACTGTGGTGCAACAATCGTCTTTGCAGCAGCGGACACATCACCTTGAAGCAAAGCTGTCAAAGCATCATCGTTCTTGTTCATCTCAGTGTCCAAGTCATCTAATGGAACCGTCATTTCCTTGGCCCAGTATGGCAGTATGCCGTTGACCAGTGTGGCCTTGTCGGTGGTACTCAGGTCACAGTTATTGGCGATAAGCTCAGCTGAAATTTCTTCCAAGCTGAAGAGTTCGCTCTCATTGATGAGGGCCATATCGTT